>JAWWEL010194103.1:0-12640 GCA_035582915.1 Necturus beyeri | reverse complement strand
AGCTTTATACACTAGTATCCCGCAGATAGCCACGATTGAATGTGTTAAGAACAAATTGGAGTCTGGTCCTTTGAACCATACTATACCTATTGACTTTATCAGTTGGTGTCTAGAGACAGCCCTTACCAGAAATTTCTTCAGTTTTAATAACATATTCTACCAGCAAATACAGGGTACGGCGATGGGGGCCACCATGGCCCCCAGCCTTGCAAATCTATACATGGAAAACTTCGAAGAAACTGTGATCTAACCCATGTCAAATCCCTACCATGACAATATAACCACATGGAAAAGATACATAGATGATATTCTTATGATTTGGAAGGGAGACTTAGAAGAGGCTGAGAACTTTGTAAGTTGGATTAATCTTCAAAATCCTTTTTTAAGGTTTACCTCCACTATTCATTCTTCTGAAATCAGTTTTCTAGATCTACGTATATATGTGGACCAGGGTGTATTACACACTACACTATTTCTGAAACACACAGACACGAACGCTCTATTGCGCTACGATAGTCATCACCCTAAGTCTCTTAGAGACAATCTCCCATATGGACAATTTCTTAGATTATGTAGAAACTGTAGCACACGTATTGAATTTGACAAATCTGCACAGAAGCTTAAAGATCAGTTACTAGAAAAAGGTTATCCTCCAAAACTTATTCGCAAGTCAATTAAAAGATCTTTGAATACAAACAGAGAAGCTCTTTTAGAAGGTAGAATTAAGAAACCACCAAGTGAAAGATTGGTGGCAGTATTTACAAACACTACCTTCACAATGAAAAATAAAGCTTTAATGAATAAACACTGGCATGTGTTAAACACAGGAAAAGGAAAAACCCTGGAAAGACCGCTTTTTGCCTTAAAACGAGGCAAAAATATTAAAGATCTTTTGATACACACTAATATTTTCAAGACCAACATAGAGAAACAATTGACCCTAACTCAAAGCTGGGGACTTCCGCCGCTAGTTGGACATTTCCCATGCGGTGATTGTGTGATGTGTCCCTTGACAAAAAAAACTAAACATGTAGTCATATCTGACAAAATAACGGTAACACTAGAATTCATGAGTAACTGCAATACGAATATGGTAATTTATTTAATACGATGCCCCTGTGATTTAATATACATCGGTAAGACTAAGAGATCAGTTAAAGAAAGAATGATCGAGCATCGTAGTTGTATTCATAACAAGAGAGAGAAAGAACCTTTGGTTACACATTTTTTAACCAAACAACATGACACTGACTCGTTCAAATGGGTGGTCCTTGAAAAAATAAATGCCAACCCAGATAAAGCAGGACTCAGGATTTTAAGCCAGAGAGAACAATTTTGGATATTTAAAGCCCAGAGCCACATCAAAGGATTGAACGAAGGGATTGAGTGGAATGTGATGCTGAGTTAAACTTCCCTCTCCCCTTCGATGGCTTTTTTATAATAAATGGCTTTGAGATTATTCCATCCTGTTATATCCAGCATACAAGGTATTTTAGATATCAGGTTTTTATAGATTTTACATGTACTTGTAAATCTATTTAATTCTTTATCTGGTTTTACCTCCCTGTTTTAGCTTTTTTAGATTGCTTTTTTAGATTGGTTTTAGTCTTATGAGCGGTCTTTGTATCATGTTAGGTCAAGAACTCTAGAGAGAACCATTTTACTCTTCAGACACCAAAAATTAGTTTTTACAATCGATTTTTATAGTTGGGTTTTATCAGATCTTAATAATTTATTATTTTATCTGATAATTTAATCTTACTATCCTCTTTTACGACTAATGGTTCTGTGCACAAGCTGCCCTTCATTCATTTTTCATGACTGACCTATTATTTAGAATGCGTTGTGTCCCAGTTCACACCATTCCAAGATGGCGTGAGGGTTATTAAATCGCCATGCGCGATCCGCCGCGTCTGTTAATGCAATTAGTGTGCTACGTCCTATTCCTCGCGGTTCTTTCCACCATGAACCATGAGGCTTCCCTCCATAGATTACAGACACTATGCCGCCCTAAGATGGCGGCTCTTTGATGGCGAGCACGAAAATATGGGAATGCGGCTCATGTAATGATAATAATATATTTTTTAAAAGTAGGGCCTTATCCAACCTGCACGGCCCCCTCTTTTGAATAACACTTCGTCTGATCCGCAAAATACTGATCGCGGTAGACGAACCGCGCAATACTTTATTTGAATACTACTTTTATGGTAGTATTGTTGTTTGACAACATCGCCATCGGAATTGGTTTCCACCTTTACGGTCTGGGCGTTTCTTTAGAATATGCATACTATCTTAGCTTGTCCAAGATGGCGCAAAACGTTCACTGGGTGTCTCCCATCGACACCTACATTCGGCGTCTACACTTGGACTTTTCTGATTGGTCTGGTCTTAATAGGCCGGTGTATAAAACCTCCGCAGCAGCAGAACACCATCGAGACGCTGTTCCGCTGTTACTGCTCGCGCTCCCACGGACTTACTTTTGATATATAGGTAAGATTTATTAAAAGGCCCCCTCCTCTAGTTTTGGCTTAAATCCTGGCTGGGCGTTCTTTTCATACGTGGGTTCTATTTCACTTCACCTTTCAGAAACCACTGGAAGAGGAACCCATCACACCTTCTTATTGGAGACAGGGTTACCTGCTAAACCACCCCTAGGTACGTGGCAGCGATATTTACATCTAAAGTCATTATAGTTATACGTATATATAAGAATAACATCACACAATTTGTCTTCTGTAGGCCAACACAGTTGATTTTCTATATGGGAGAAACAGAGATAGCACCTATATTGTGCCTTTCTCAGCCCACACAAAGTGAGTATAGGAACCACAATTGCCTCTTTCTATTCTTTCTCTCTGTTTTGTTTCTTTTAAATTATGTCTTCTCTATGAACTACAACTATTTAGTATTTATTTATATACATTCTCTTATGCTATATACCTTGTCATATGTTTCTGCTCTGCCAATGTATTTGGGTCATTAATGACTTTTATGTAAAATGTATACTGTAATGTTGGATGGATGTTGACTTATGAAGCAATTTTCCTCTCACAGTATTAACCAATACTTGTTTTGTAATGAAATGTAAAAGGTTATAAAATGCATTGTTTTTTCTTTCTTTTTTTAGGATAGATAACTTAATTAAGTATCTTTCTGCCTCCACATTGTTAGCTGATTTCCAAGCATTTATTATTCATAGAAATTGCATCTAACTTCTGCCAAAACCTGAAGAAGGATAACAGCAGTTTCAAGCTGGACTATACCAGAAACTAGAAGAATATCTAGATCATCTAGTCGTTTTAGAAGCAATATGCAATCGATTATTTATGGTTTTATATCTTGGTAGAATCATTTTTTTATATATGTGTGTAGTTTTTTTAGGATTTTAGTTAAAAAGTTTTTATAAAGGGCGTTTTTAGGGCCCTTGGCTTTTTACTAACTGTTTAACTTATCCATTTTAACCATGTATCTGCTGGTTTTATATTATGTATAGAATAATATATGGACAGTTAATCAATTGTTTATGAAAGAATAAACACTATCCTTTTTTTCTATAGAGTATTGTTTATTGATATAATTTTTTCTCTGTCTAAGCTTCATGATAAGACTTATTCTTGACAGTGAGATCCCTATTTGATATGTATACAAGTTACTAAATAACTTCCGGGACATAGGCCTCTCATATTATCCTGGTTACCTTTTTGATATATTCACGTACTAGCAGCCACCAGGGTTGCAAAGGTTTTCTTGTAAACTATAAGCTAAGGTTCAGGTTCTCCTGTCCACTTCTCTGATTGGTTTCAAGTTACGGTATATAGCTATTTGTTGTGTGTATAATTTTGCTATTTATAAGTTGTATTTCTTTTCTTTTTCTATTTCTCTAACTTTTATCAATAATGTCAATTAGAAAACCAGAAGATAAAATGTTATCATTTGATGAAGCTTTTCGAGATGAACTATTGACTAGTTCTAATACTATATAAGACACCCTTTTAGTTGTAGACAACACCTCACAAACATTGATGCAAAAATGTGACCAGCTAAGGCGGAAAATCATCAGGACAGAGATGCATGGTAGCATCATGCTAGAATATTTAAGACACAAAACCCTCCCTGATGGATTAATTGTTGTTAATCAACCAAAATTGTTTCTTGACGACCCCATTTTCAAGGAAGGGTGGAGTTTCATTGGCAATAAATGTGGAAAGGATTGGGGTATTCATATTGTAGAAACCTCCCAAAGGGTCAGTAGGACCTTGGAAGAGGAACTTACTAAATTAGAAGATGAGGCAAGGACTGCCATTCCATTAGGAGAATATAAACTGCTACTTGATAACCTTCTCAAATCAATGAGCAATTTTAAGGAAAATATTCTAAAAGGAAAGGTTAAAAAACTAAAAAAAGATTTAGAATCATATACTCATGAGTTGGCCTTTCCATATGTCAACTCAGATTTTGATTTTGGTCAGGCTGCCTCCCTCAATTCTACTAAGAAAGTTCATTTTAGAAATAATTCCTACTCCAGTAATTCAACTGATAGTGATAACTATGAAGAAGAAGAATTTTCTTTTCAGAACAGAGGACGACAGAATAGGAATAGATTTAGAAGGAGAGGACGTATATCTATGAGTGCACCATTTACACCCTTTATACCCTACAATCAGGTTCCCTTCCAACAGCCCTTTTTTCCACCAGGTGGATATCAGGGGGGACTACCACAACCCCCACCCTTCCCCACGCCTTTCTATCCATGGGGACATCCACAATTCAGTCAAAGAGGCGAACAACAGGGCAATAGGAATTGCTTCAGAAGATCCCAGTATCAACAACAAAATCAAGGCTATAATCAAAGGAAATCCTACCCCTCCACTAAGGACAGTGATAATCCCTTAGTTGATGATACAGAGATACAGAATGACCCAGGGCAGGCGGTGGCCTCTACCTCAGCAGCTGGCTCTAGCTTCATGCCCTCAAAGTCTTTTTTAGAGAAGCGCCCTTCACGTCCATACAATTGGGGAATCATCGAGCAGCGCCGACACTGCCGACACTGCCGACAATGCCGACACTGCCGAAAAAAACATAATTAACATTTCAGACTACACATTAAAATGTGACGAAACCAAGGTTCTTCAGAAAGGTCTTGGATTCGTCGGCACCAAACGCCACGACCCCTTTCAATACAGGATTGAATTAAAGGCATTTATGCGGAAAGTCAATTTGAGAAGATTCTTTGAAGAATGGCCCCCTCCACTTAAAAGTACAACGGGACTTCGCAATCCCTCTACTTTTACCCCTCCATCAGTGAGAGCAGAAATAATTACATTTGAAAATTTAATATTAAGAGATATTCAGAAGGAAGAAAATATGCATAAAAATCAATTTGACAATTTGAGTAAAATTGAAAGAAAATCTTTACATGAATTGAAAGAGAATTCTAAGATTGTAATCAAAAGAGCCGATAAAGGCGGTGCTGTTGTGATCCAGAATCGGCTAAATTATATTCAAGAGATTGAGACACAATTGATGGACGGACAGTGTTACAAGAGATTAAAAGAAGATCCCAGTAAAGAACTTTTGGAACTGATTCTCCCAGTAGTGGAAAGAGGAGTCACCAGCGGATGGCTTCACAAAAACGAGGGAGACTTCTTAAGTAATTCCGAGGGTAGGATTCCTTTATTATATACACTGCCTAAAATACATAAAAATCTCCAGCATCCACCTGGCCGTCCTATAGTATCGGGATGTGGGTCAATCTTAGAACCCCTATCAAGATTTGCCGATTTTTTTCTCCGTCCTTTTGTCCCGATAATGAAATCCTATGTAAAAGATAGCACTGCCATTATACAAGAATTTGAAAAACGTCCTTTTGAATTGGGAACTGAGCTTCTTATTACTCTGGACATTGTAGCTTTATACACTAGTATCCCTCAGATAGCCACGATTGAATGTGCTAAGAATAAATTGGAAGCCAGTCTTTGGGATCATGCCATTCCCATTGATTTTATCATTTGGTGTCTTGAGATAGCTCTCACTAGAAACTTTTTTAGTTGCAACAATATATTCTACCAGCAGATACAGGGGACGGCAATGGGAGTTACTGTGGCACCTAGCCTAGCGAATTTATACATGGAAAATTTTGAAGAAACTGTGATCTACCCTATATCAAATCCTTATCATGACAATATAACAATATGGAAAAGATATATTGATGACATTTTGTTGATTTGGAAAGGAGACCTAGAAGAAGCTACGAATTTTGTAAGATGGATTAACCTTCAGAACCCTTTTTTAAAGTTTACTTCGACCATCCATTCAACTACGATCAATTTCTTAGACCTTAGTATATATGTTGCACATGGTCAATTACACACCACATTGTTTAAGAAAAAGACAGATACAAATGCTTTATTGCGCTATGACAGCCATCATCCCAAATCTCTTCGAGATAATCTTCCGTACGGACAATTTCTCAGGTTACGTAGAAATTGTAGCACACGCATTGAATTTGATAAATCCGCAATAAAGCTTAAGGACCAATTGCTAGAAAAAGGTTACCCACCAAAACTTATTCGTAAGTCGATCAAAAGATCCTTGAATACAAGTAGAGAAGCTCTCTTAGAAGGCAGAATTAAAAAACCATCTAGTGAGAGACTAGTAGCAGTATTCACGAATACTACTTTCACAATGAAAAATAAAGATATAATGAATAAACATTGGCATGTACTAAATACGGGGAAAGGGAAAGCCCTAGAAAAACCACTTTTTGCACTGAAACGAGGCAAAAACATTAAAGACCTCCTAATACATACTAATATTTTTAAGACTAACATAGAGAAACAACCTACTTTGACTCAATGTTGGGACTGCCACCGCTTGTTGGACATCACCCTTGCGGTGATTGCGTGATGTGTCCCTTGACAAAAAAAACCAAACAAGTGGTAATATCAGACAAAATAACAGTGACATTAGAATTCATGAGTAACTGCAACACGAGTATGGTAGTCTATTTAATACGATGCCCCTGTGATCTCATATCTATTGGCAAGACTAAGAGATCGGTCAAAGAAAGAATGATAGAGCATCGTAGTTGCATTCACAACAGGAGAGAAAAGGAACCCCTTGTTGCACATTTCCTGACTGAAAACCATGACACTGATTCCTTTCAATGGGTGGTTCTTGAAAAAATAAATGCAAACCCGGATAAAGCAGGACTCAGAATTTTGAGTCAGAGAGAACAATTTTGGATATTTAAAGCTCAAAGTCATATTAAGGGATTGAATGAAGGGATAGAGTGGAATGTGATGCTGAGATAGACTCTTCCCCCTCTCTCTAAGTTTTTAGAAGGTCCCATTGTCTCTCTCTTTTTATATCAATTAATTAGAGGCCTTTTTATTAGATTTTACATGCATTATGTTATCTATTTTTATCAGATTTTATAGATTTTACATGAATTTGTGAATCTATTTATTATTTTATCTGATATAAGGCCCTATATATTACTACCTTTTCTTTTCATCGAGCATTTCCATCAAGTGGGTTTATCTAGTGGGTCCAACATACAGGTTTGCGCTCACCCAAGTCCTATTAGATAAGACTATATATATATATAGGCCCTCTTTTCAGTTTTTATAGATTTTACGTGTATTTATTCATTTAAATCTGGTAGATGTTCCTTTTATCAGTTTTTATGGATTTTACATGTATTTATTTATCTATAATTCACCTTATCTAGGGCTCTATCTATTAGTCTTAACCCCTTTTGATTCAGTTGGTCTAATAGAGATGGTTTACCTCTATTGGGATGTTTGTCATCTATGGCTCTGCACTGGTGGTTCTTCCAACAATGCACTGCACTATAAATTATTGTGAGGTCACCTAAGTGGTACCAGATAAGACTAGATTATATATATATAGACCCATTTCTAGGTTTTATAGATTTTTACATGTATTTATTCATTTAGATCTGGTATATGCCCTTTTTATCAGATTTTATTGGATTTTACATGTATTTATTTATCTATGTTTCGTCTTATTTAAAGCTCTATTTATTTGTTTTTACCATATTTTATGCAGATAGTACCATAGAGAAGTTTTCCCTCTATTGGGGTGTTCGTCATCTATTCTTAGACGATATGGCTCCAACAATGCGCTGCACAATAAATCATTGTGAGGTAACCTGGCTCTCAAATGTGTTACACATCTGACTCTTTAATTGACGTATCTTTTCTATATCCTTTGGCTGGAGATTCATTGCCCCATGAAATGGAGTATATTATATATATATACTGCTTATATATCAGATGCGAGGTTCCTCGCGCTGACCTAACTATATGGAACACATTAAAATAAAGCTGCTTGCTGATGGCGGCTTTGTATGACTGTACACAATGGCAGCTTCAGAATCGTGTCATTACGTCGTGCCATAACACCAAAGATTTTGCGCAGTGATACAAATAACAAAGATGATAATTGTCAAATCAAATAGTTATTTATCTGTACATCTAGAAATTGGGGTGTAATAAATCATACTCCTGTTGTGAGGCATTTCACGTTGTACAACATACTAAACGATGCCGCTCTAAGATGGCGGCTCCACGAGGCTGTATAGCTGGATATAATAGCATGTATAGTCAATATATACGAAGGTCTCTGTATTTATTCAGAAAGCCTCCCAATTGTAAGGTAACCCATTATAAATTCAAGCCTAGTCACGTAATATCTAATTTAGCAAAAAAAACTTAATCTAGTGAAGGAAACGTGCGACATCCAATCTTGGTCGATTGTTCTCCTTTTTTCACCAGTTCAACAACTAATAATCATATTACTGGTGAAATACCTATTAAACCATTATATTGGTGCTTATACTTAGATTTCATGCGCAACTAATGCAGTCCAAGATGGCGCTCTATTTCGTGAGGTGTTTTCCTCACTGCTCGTAACTAGCGTCCACATGTGTTACGTTTGGATTGGTTTAGGCCGATTACCAATCATATAAAACGAAGAGATCATGACACTGCTCTTTGTGGCGTTTTTCTACACATTGCGACTGCGTATGCCCCCACGGGATTACTCTGGACTTATAGGTAAGAATCGTTGTGGCTCCCCCCATCTATTTTTGATTAGATTTCTGGGTTCCTCAACACTTATTTATTTACATATACACCCTTTTCATTTTTATTTTTCAGAAGCCACTGTTAGAAGTATCCTGATATCTTACCTAATGGACATTGGGTTACTTGTTATACTTATCTTGCGGTAGGTTTTTTGAGAATAATTATAACAATTCCAAAACGCTACTACCTGTTCTAACAAACTATAACATTATATAATGATTTTCTCTATAGGCTAATACAGCTAATTTCCAACATGGGATAAAAAGAGATAGTACCTAGACTGAGCTTTCTCTCAGCCAGTACAGAGTGAGTATAGGACTCCACCATTTGTCTCTCCCCTACTTTTTCTTTCTTCTATCCTGTTTTCTTTGATGATGACGTTTTCCTTGTTTATAGAAAATTTATGAATTACAAACAGTTAATATCTGTATATGCACACGTTTTCAAGCTATTTACCTTACTGTATATTTGTATTTTTGCTGTAGTAAGTTGTGTTAGTCATGTTTTGGTTTCCATTATGTATATTGTGATGAAGGATGATTGTACAACTGACAAGTTTTTGTCCTCCACAGTATTGTTCAATACTCACTTGCAAGTCATTATGATATAAAGTGAACTGTTTTTTCCTTTTTCTTTTTGTCTTCTAGGATAGATAACTTTATTAAGTATCTCCTTGTCTCTACACTGCCACTTTTTTTGATTTCCAAGCATTATGATACATAGAAATTGCATCTGACTTCTGTTAAAACCTGAAGAAGGATAACAGCATTTTCAAGCTGGACAATACCAGAAACTAGAAGAAAATCTAGATCATCTAGTCGTTTTAGAAGAATCCTGCAATCGATTATTTATGATTTTATATCTTGGTATAATTATTTTTATGTGTAGTTTTTTTAGGATTTTAGTTAAAAGGTTTTTAAAGGGTGTTTTTAGCCCCCTTGCTTTTTTACTAATTGTCTAACTTATCCATTTTAACCATGTATGTACTGGTTTTATATTATGTATGAAATAATATATGGAAAGTTAATCAATTGTTTATGAAATAAGAAAAAATAAACAGTATCCTTTTTTCTATAGAGTATTGTTTACTTATATAGTTTCCTTTTTTCCTCTGTCAAAGCTTTGTTAAGACTTTATTGTGACAGTGAGACCCCTATTTGATATTTACACAAGTTACAAGTAACTTCCGGGACATAGGCATCTCAATTAATCCTGGTATCCTTTTTGATACACTGAGCAACAGCAGCCACTAGGGTTGCAACGGTTTTCTTGAAAACTACAGATTAAGGTTCAGGCTTTTCTGTCCACTTTCTTTGTATTTTCAGTTACGGTGTATAGCCAACTGTTGTATATAACATTTTGTTAACTATAAATTGTAATTCCTTTTTGTTTTTCTATCCTTCTAACCATGTCAATTAGAAAACCAGAGGATAAAACTTTATCATTTGATGAAGCTTTCCTAGATGAACTTTTAACCAGCTCCAATACTATAGATGAGATTCTTCCTGTAGTAGATAACACCTCACAAACACTAATGCAAAAATGTGACCAGCTGAGGAGGAAAATTATTAGGACAGAACTGCATGGCAGTATCATGTTAGAATATTTAAGACATAAAACCCTTCCAGACGGATTAATTGTCAGTAATCAGCCAAGACTGTTCCTTGACGATCCCATTTTCAAAGAAGGATGGAGCTACATTGGGAATAAATGTGGTAAAGATTGGGGTATTCATATTGTAGAAACCTCACAAAGAATAAGCAGAACCTTGGAAGAAGAACTTATTAAATTAGAAGATGAGGTGAAAGCAGCCATTTCACTAGGAGAATATAAATTGTTGTTGGACAACCTTCTCAAATCAATGAGTAATTTTAAAGAAAATATATTAAAAGGGAAAATTAAAAAATTAAAAAAAGATTTGGAATCATACACACATGAATCAGCTTTCCCATATGTAAACTCAGATTTTGATTTTGGTCAGGCAGCTTTCTCAAACTCCAACAAGAAGGTTCATTTTAGAAATGATTCTTATTCTAGTAATTCAACTGACAGTGATAATTTTGAAGAGGAAGAATTTACTTTTCCGAACAGAGGACGACAGAACAAGAATAGGTTTAGAAGGAGAGGACGTAGATCCATGAGTGTACCATTCACACCCTTCACACCTTATAATCAGGCCCCCTTCCAACAAACCTTTTTTCCACCAGGTGGATATCAGGGAGGACTATTACCACCTCCACCATTCCCTACTCCCTTTTACCCTTGGGGGAACCCACAATATATACAAAGAGGGGAACAACAAGGCTACAGGAACCGCCCCAGAAGATCCCAATACAATCAATATAATCAACAAAATCAGTGTTATAATCAAAAGAAATTTTATCCCTCCAATAAAGATAGCAATAATTACTCAGACAATGATACAGAGATACAGAATGAAGATCCAGAACCAGCTGCAGCTTCAACCTCAACTTCATCAATAGGGGTCAGCTCTATGCCCTCCAAGTCTTTTTTAGAGAAGCGCCCTCCACACCCACACGATTGGGGAATCAACGAGCATCGCTTACGAGACAGATTACCGATAATGCCGAAAAAAACAATCAATATATCAGATTATGCATTGAAGAGTGATGAAACCAAGGTCCTTCAGAAGGGTCTTGGGTTTGTGGGTACTAAACGCCATGACCCCTTTCAGTATAGAATTGAATTGAAGACACTGATGAGGAAATTAAACCTGAGAAGATTCTTTGAGGAATTGCCTCCCCCGCTCAAAAGTACTACAGGGTTACGTAATCCCTCTACTTTCATTCCCCCATCTGTGAGAGCAGAAATAGTAACATTTGAAAATTTGATATTAAGGGATATACAGAAAGAAGAAGGTAAGCATAAAAATCAATTCGATAATCTAAGTGAGATTGAACGCGAATCCTTGTATGAATTAAAAGAAAATTCTAGGATCGTGATTAAAAGAGCAGACAAAGGTGGAGCTATTGTCATCCAGAATCGGTCAGTCTACATTCAAGAGATTGAAAACCAACTAACTGATAGGCAATGTTACAAAAAACTGAAAGAAGATCCAACGAAAGAACTATTAGAATTGATAATTCCGGCAGTTGAAAGAGGAGTCACTAGTGGATGGCTCCATAAGAATGAAGGGGACTTTTTAAGCAACTCTGATTGTAGGATCCCACTTTTAGACACACTTCCAAAAATACACAAAGATCTTCAACATCCGCCCGGATGACCAATAGTATCAGGATGTGGATCAGTTTTAGAACCTCTCTCTAGATTTGTTGACTTCTTCCTTCGTCCATTTATTCCAACAATGAAATCCTATGTTAGAGATTGCACAGCTATTATTAAAGAGTTTGAAAAACGTCCTTTTGAATCTGAAACCGAGCTACTAATTACACTACACATTGTAGCTCTGTACACCAGTATTCCACAAATAGCTACTATTGAATGTGCTAAGCATAAATTGGAAACATGTTCCTCCAATAATACTATCCCAATTGAATTTATCAGTT
>JAWWEL010194102.1:4290-19397 GCA_035582915.1 Necturus beyeri | reverse complement strand
GAGTACTCATTCTTACCTTCTTTGCCTTTTGTTGCCTGTCAGTGTCTCCCTTCTAAAACGGTGTCCCCTCTTGTCTTCCCAGCCCTACTGGAGAACGGCAGAGAGCAAACCGTAATACCAGGTAGAACTGTTACATATTGTCAGCATCTTAGTGTTGTACTGTACCTGGTCACGTTGGTAAGTTCTTTGTATTTTTAATAACTCCTGTTTGATGGTTTGCGGCTCCCCCCTCATCTGAGGGGTCCCTGGCCTTTGGCCTACAGTAGGGGCCTCGTGCCCCCGCGGCGTGGAGCCTGTCGCATTTCACCTTCGGTTGCGAGGTCCTGTTCTTATGATCCGGCCTGGCATCTGAGGGGGAGACGAGATTGGCGTAGCCTCCGGAGGAACCCGCCTGACAACTATCAAGCACTCACCCACTATCAAGCACTCACCCACTATCAAGCACTTACCCCCACTACCAAGCACCCCCTCGGAGTTAGTATATAGTTAGTATATAGTTAGTCTGGCATGAGCAACTCCACACTCACCCACTATCAAGCACTCAGCCCACTACCAAACTCTCACCCCACTTTCGGGCACTCACCACACTACCAAGCACTCACCCACTAACAACCACTCACCCACTGCCAACCACTGTCCCACTATCAAGCACTCATCACCCACTACCAACCACTCACCAACTCCCAACCGCTCACCCACTCCCAACCGCTCACCTGCTCTCACACACTATGTGACAAAAACAATAGTTAAAAAAGACCTCGGTAAAAAAGACATCCTTAAAGGGGAGTCGTTACATTTGACCAATAATGTTTTTTAAAAAAATCGTTAATCGGGCATCGTTATAAACGACCGCGATAGTTTGGCGATCGTTATTTCAAGGTAGAACCGATACAGGTATCATATCAAAAAGTGGTACCAGGCGAAGTGAAGAAAGTAAGTCAAGGAGAACAGTTTCTGCCCAGGTCTTAGATCACCAAGGAGATCGATAGTCCAGAAGACAGTTATAGGCAATAGTTATAGGAGGTCATATGATCACAAATGGGTTAGCTGACCATAACAATTGTGTAGCAATGATGAACATATATAGTCTACAATGGACACATCATACAAACGCCATATGTATCGATGGTCCCAAGGCAAATTGTAGAAAGAGTTACAAAGAAATCGTAGAATCGTAAGCATTCAAGCGTTAAAATCGTAAGCATTGCATTGCCATCCAGTCCCACATGCTGTGTCCCCATGCGATTAGACCGACGGGATGCGCTTTTTTGCCAAATGCATGATGTGAAGGAAACCTCTGAACCATATGGGGAAACCTTGCTTCAGGTCCCTTCAACCCCAAACACTATAGCCCGGGTTCAACCCACTGAGCTGCACCATGCCACAGTATCTGGTTACTGTCCATTGTAGCTTCAAGTAACTGCTTCAATTAGGAGACCGAGTATTCTACTCCACTACTGATTTATTACTACTGTACTACACACTCAGGGATTATTTACAGTAAATAGGGGAGAATCAAAAAGTATATTTACACTCAGTAGGAGAGAATCAAGAAGAGTAATGCTGAGGTTACAATAAACATGAATGAAACAAGATTTAGCAACAATGACACACTTCTCTCCGAAGCAGGACCCTAACTAACCTCCAGGCTCACCTCTTGCTTACAGCAGGATACCAGCGGGCCACCGACAGGAATTCAGGTCCGTGGGGGTTTATGTCATGTAAACCTCCACAACACAGTGAGACAGACCCAGCAGGCCTGCTCCCCTCAGAAAACAGGAACAGAACAAAAGAAGAATGAACGAACAGCCCTGGTAGCCCCCTCAAGTACCCTGGGCTCTGGTGACATCACCTCAGGGGCAGGGACTGAGACTCCACCCCCACCACCCTCCCCCCAGGGGATGGTCCAGGGACAAAAGGAGAAACCCTGATAGGTCAGAGGACAGAGACAGGGAGTGACAGGGCCAACTGGCAAGTTATCTGACCTGCCACTCACGTTGCCCCAGGGGGCCAGGAAGTCCCCTGATCACCATTTTAGGTACAACTTGGCAGGACCATGAGGCAGGGACCCCTAACATGGATGCTGCCCTGTCGTGAAAGTGGGCTCACTTTGGGGTCAGGGGTCACCAGGTGTCCCCTGCTGGTGGGGACTGGGTAAATGGCCCAGACCCTAAGGTAACTCATTCACGCACATCACAAAATCATGCCAACAGACCCCTTTGTCCTACATACCTAAAACGTGGTCACAGTTAGGAGAAAGGTAAACACACTTTTACAAAATAAGCTGGGGTGAATATCTGAACCTAGGACAAAGAAATTCATTCACACCCCAGGGTGGGTAGTGTGACTAGACCCGGTGGCCCAGTCCTTCTTGGTCCGACTACCCCCTCCCCGACCCACAAAAGGGAATCGGAGACCGCTGAGAGGAAGCTGCAGCGCAAAGAGACACACAGGAGGCAGATGAGGTGCAAATCGTTTATTGCCCACAGCAGAAGTGCTGGAGCAACCTTTCCTCAGGGAAAGCGCGGTGGAGGAGAAAGGGCGAGTCCCTACAGACCATTACATAGGGTCTGGTAGGCTATTCCTAGTCCAGACATCATCAGATGACCATTACCACAATTGGTCATTACATACATTAGGGGAGGGGAACTAACTTGCACGCAGGCAAGTCCAGGGTACTTCGTCCCCCCTATTGGGGGAGGCACTCTAAAATAGCATTCCCCCGGTCACCTCCCCCCTCTTGCTGGACACTGCCCTCAGGACACTCACAGGATTAGAATGCACATAAAACAAGAGGGCACAAGGATAACCAAATAAGGCAATCTTAGAAAGGCAGCAAGCTACCACCAGAAAGGAAGGAAGAGAGAGGGAGGGGGACAAAAGAGCAGAAAGGCAAAAAAAGACACGTTGCATTTCGGCCAAGTCACGACTCCCCAGGACACAGTTATATATAGGCAAGACACTGGACAAAGGGGAATGGAATGCAGCAACTGCACAAGAAGCAGTCGCCATTGCTGACCATGCGGTTGAAAGCACACATGGCTGCTCACACACTCACCAGTCACACATTAGCACACATACCTTCAGAGCTAAAATAGCCAACTAGCCACAGCACAGAGGAATAAAGCCATTTCCTTACATGTGTTCAGAAATGCATGTGGCCACTAGCCCACACTCTCACATACACAAAACATCAGATTCGGATGAAGTTGGTAACACCAATCAATAAATACCGACCTGGAAACACCATGTGCTCCAACCGCACATAACATAGCAGAAAGTCAGAATGTGACCGAATCACACCAAAACACACTGACTTGTACAGCGTCTCACTCCTCACCATGTGCAATTATCAAGAACACATGAAACAGGCCCCAACCAACCAGGTATGTGCAGAACGTGTCATAACTTAGAGAAGGATACCCCAATACATACAGAAATACCCCAACAATGTAGACCTATAGGGAAATAGGCTAAAGAGTGGCTAACAGGTAGCATTTAAAACACACAGATTTGACAAGAAGCAACTCCTGATGTGTTTCGTCCTGGTTAGGACTCATCAGAGGAGTATAGCTCTTGTCCAGACATGTGCAGGGCACCCAGAATGGGGAAGCCACAGTGCCAACACAATTAGGGTATTTACTTTTTGTTGCTCTAATTGGAAATCCTGAGCTAAGGTGAAGGGGGCTGACTCATTGGGAATTGTGCGCTAAGGTATCGCTGTGGTTGTTGATTTTCCATAATGTCAATTTCAGTGTCTGACCGTGGGGCCCTCTCTCGCTCAATGAGAGCTAAGTGTAGGTCAAAAAAAAGACCTACTCATTAAACCGGTATTCCAAAAAAACAAAAGGGGAATGAATGCCCAGCATATGGCACGAGTGGCGCAATTGGAAACGGAGGATGATAGTGAAAGGGAAAGTTTGGATGAGTCTAAACCGATGGGGGAGGGCTTGATATTGGAAACTAAGGAGAATGGGGTGAGGGAGGAGAATGAGCAAGGGGGGGTGGCCCCCGGATGGGTAGGTGAAAAAGAGAGGATTACGGATTATTTTACGGAATCGAGATGTAATGCAGGTGTTGTGAAAGTTCATATATTAGAGGTCCCTAAGTTAATTCAAACCCCAGTAGTTTGTGTTAGAGATGTAAGGAAGGAGAAAATAAGGGTCAAACAAAAATCAGAACCGGGGCCAAGAGGTGGAGTATTAAGGGAGCAAGTAGATCTACCGCAATCTAAGGGGTTTTGGCCGATTCCAGACCCCAGCAGTATGGGTGATCATTTTTCAAAAGCTCATCAGGTATCCACTCCGCAGATGGATATGAAGAGAAAGCGCTTCTCATTCTCCCTAAGTCCTGTAGCAGGGAAGAAGGAACAGATAGGGGCTGTGGTGGAGTCAAAAAAACAGGAGGCTAGGTCATCCAATACACTCGTTACGTCCCCGGTATGGGGTGTAGGGGTGTTGGATAAACTTCAGAAGGTAAATAGTAGTGTTTTGGAGGGAAATGGGGCAATATTTGATGGAAAGGGAAATGAGATAGGGCAGGTTCAGTGCCATGTTTCTCCTGAGGAGGCCACCACAAGCCTGAAGCAGGCGGGGTTAGACCCCCAGCGAGAGAGCTCGGATCAGGTCCTCTTGTCCATCAAGGAGATGATCCATAAGGACCTTTCATTGCTGATAGACCTCAATAAATTGAACATGGAGAATTCTCATAAGAATACGGTGGCAATTCTTGACCTTGGGAAGGTCTTGGGAAAAATCGCCGATGATATGGGAAAAATGGCCAGTTCAATGTTATATTCCCATGTTAATATGGAGCAGCTTATTGCCTCCTTCTTACGGAGGGTGCAGGATGGGTGGGAAGGATAATATTAACATGTGCCTGTTAAAGGAGGTAAACATGACAAATACTCTGGAGCAACCATTGGATGGAGATAGTTTGATTGAGGAGGAGCTAGAGGAAACATCTCCCAGTACCAGGGGAAAGGAAATAGGTGGTCTTGGTGCGATGAGGATGCGTGATAAAAAGAAGGGGCAAGTCGGTATGAAATGTAAAAATAGGGAGGGCCTGCTTAAGAGGAATATTAAGGAGGTGGGGAGTGGGGGCTCTGTGAAAGAGGATAAGGATCAGAGGCAGGATAGTATCTCCGATTCTATGATGTTAACAGTCATTGAGAAGGGAGAGGAGGAGTCTGAGAGTAATGAACAGGAACTTGAAATGGAGGATGATTCAAGTTTAGATTCTGTAATAATTATTGATCCATCTAGGTCGATCTTGATTGAGGATTCAGAGAAGGAGGATACCCCGATGAAAGTGAAAGGATTTAGGAAATTGTTTGGCTTGGAGAGGGCGATTAAGTGGGGGAATAGGGATGATAATGGTGGGAAGGGTGATAGGGGTGGAAAGTTAAAGGGTTGGGAAACCAAAGTGATAAAAAAAGAGGGAAAGGCTCGGAATTCGAAGGAAAACAATAAGACGAGTCGTAAAAATTCAAGATCGGAAGATGAGGTAGTTAGGAGTTCTAAGGTATCTAAGAAGAAGAGTGGGACTCAGGAGAATACTAGTGAAGCCCATATGATCAATCAAATAAGGAAGGAAAAGAAGGAGATTGATGGTAATAGGAAGGTGAAGATTGACCTGGCAAATTTGAGGGGGGGGTCTAATGGGGAGGATAGAGATTTGTGTGGCCCTATATCATTTCAGGAGTTAACGGGAAAAAGACCAGCATATAGGGAAATTGAGAAAAAGGAGAGCAGTCGAGGGAAGGGGTCAAGTCAGGCTCATGGGAGTGGTATGGGCCATAAGGTGGATAGGTATTGGAAAGAGCTGTCCCCTAGGCAGAAGGAAGAAAATGGGAAGGATGGTGAAAAGAGGAGGTTAAGCAATATGCTCCGATTTGAAATGATTCTGTACGATCATTATGAAGAACAAATCTTAAATCGGGGGCGTTTATTAGGCATCTTGCATAGAATCCGCCCATTGCGTATTATCAAATCTAACGATCTCTCCCAAGTCCTCTTGGAAAAAGATGAATGGACGGGGAGAATCATCTCTACTAGGGTTACTTTTAAACTATTGGCACTTGCTGAGTTAGTGCTGGAAAATGTTGACTGCCTTAGGCAACAAGGGCTTGACGTGGAGCAGGTTGATCAGGACGAGGACCATGGGGATGGTCTTTTGCCATGGACAGCGAGGCAGCGTATACGGATTGAAAAGAAGCAGCAGGGGGTAAAGGATAAGAGCCCTAATTGGGGGCAGTATGGGATTAGAGAAAAAGAAAAGGTGCTGGAGAGGGGTTATGAAAGGCTTGATAGGAGACAGTCTGGTATAATGTCCTTATCGGAAGAGTCAGATGTAAACATGGCCCAGGGTGAGAGGCTGGAGAAGTTGGAGGATGGACATTGGCGGCAGGTTTTCTCAGTCCTCCATAATGCTAAAGGATCAAGGAGTTGACGACGGTGTTATAAGGGGTAATCTGAGTAGGGTGCCAGGTAAGGGGAAGAAACTCGTAGGAAAAGCTGCGAGAAATGGCTCTTTCCAATTGTTATGTTGGAATATAGGGGGTTTAAAGAATAAGTTAAATAGTATTTTATCTACGGATTTGTGGAAAGGATCAGCGGTGATTATGCTCCAGGAAACCTGGCTAACACATAGTATAGCTATCCCAGGTTGGGTGACGTATGAGGTCAATGCTTTGAGTAGTGGAAGAGGAAGACCAAAAGGTGGCCTCTTGACGGGGGTGAGAGTGGACTCCCGATATAATGTTACAAGGCTGGAAGTATCTTCTTTATATATTTTAGTGCTGAGACTTATCGACAAGGTCCCCAGTGGCATGGGGCGGCAAGTCAGCATGTTGATTTGTAATATTTATCTCCCGCCGGGTAATCATTGGCCTTGGCGTAAGGAATGGGCCAAAATAATAAAAACTCTTAGGTCCTTTCAAAGGTTATTCCCTGAGGATGCGTTGGTCTTGGCTGGGGATTTTAATGGGAGAATCCCGTCAGATCAAGCCTATAGAGGATTGTATTCCCGAGGGGATAAAGAGAGGGGGATTGTGGAGCCTTCTTTTTTGAAGCCCCAGGGTAATCCACGGGGGAAAGCAATTCTGATAGCTGCCTATCAATTAAATCTGCGCCATCTAAATGGTAGATCGACGAGCGATTCTCCTGCAAGGTCAACGTTTAATTCAACTCGGGGCTCGTCAGTCATTGATTATTTTTTTCTAGATTGTGAGGTATGGGACTGGTGTTCCGATTTTAAGAGTATGATACGATCGGAAAGTGATCACTGTGCTATGGTGGCTCAGTTTAATCTACCCAGTAGTCACTGTCGCCAGGTATCCTGGCTGAAGGACCTTAAGATTAATGGGGGCTGTAATAGAGTTATTTGGGCTGAGGAAAATCTAGTCCGGGCGAGGGAGATAGTGAATGGAAAGATTTTTTTGGCTCGTACCCAGGATTTTTTTAGGGCTACCCCTTCACAGTGCTTTTCAGCATTTAGTAGAATTATCGAAGCTTTGTTGGGCGAATTGAGAGTAAAATGTCGACAAGGGGTCGGAGTTGGATATAGGAATGTATGGTTTGATAGTGAGATGAAGAAGGCGAAGCAACTCCATCAAGCGAGACTTTCGGAACTTTTTGGGGATGGCCATTTGCCGGGTCATGATGAGCAAATCCGCTGGGAAAAACAACAGTATAAAAACCTGATAAAGATTAAAAAAAAAGCACTCACTGCTAATAATTGGGCAAGAATGTTTCAGGTGGTAAAATCTGGTAATTTGAAGGCTTTTTGGAAGATGGTGGCGACCAATAGTAGGGACGCTGGTACTCTTCCTTCCCCAATTATTTCCGAGGAAGTATGGATACAACATGTAGCCACTTTATATAAAGGTACTGCGGAAGTTGCTGTGCCAGTGGCGTACGTGGACTGTCCAAGGTTGTTATGGATCTCCAAAGAGAAGATGTTAAGATTTATTGGTGAGTTAAATAATTCTCGCGCACCCGGGCCTGATGGCCTGTCAGCCTTGACCATAAAACACTCCCCAGGCTGGTGGGCTGATGTATTACTGAGACTGTTTCAGGTGATCTTGCGAATAGGGCGGATCCCGATAAGCTGGAAGTCCAGTGTATTGATTCCTGTCCACAAAAAGGGCCCCAAGGACTGTCCTGAAAACTATCGGCTGATTGCCCTTTTAGATGTAAGTGGCAAACTTTTCGCAAAGTTACTATTGACAGATCTGCAGTCTTGGGTGGTGAAAGAATCAATTATTCCGGCTCAACAATCTGGATTTTGTAAAGGTTTGTCCACGCTGACTAATTGTAGGATGTTAGCTCACCTAGGTGAATATTATGGGATCAGGGGGACGGGCAGACTGTTCTGTGCATTCATTGATTTTCGGACCGCATTTGATACAGTCCCCCGGGAATTACTTTGGAAGAAGTTGCAAGAGTTACAGATCTGTCCTCAACTCCTATTCTTTATCAGACTTCTCTACTCAAATACTGTGGTTAAAATCAGATTAGATAGTGGTGGTACTCTCTCTGCCCCTGTTGAATCAAATAGAGGAGTCAAACAAGGTTGCTTGTTGGCTCCTCTTCTGTTCAATATTTTTTCTGCAGATTTAATTAGGTTATTAAATACGGGGGGGATGATTCCTCCTGGGATTAATGGTGGCACTGTGGGGGCACTAGCATATGCTGATGATGTTATAATATTTGATAGAGCCCCTATTGGGTTGAGAAGGCAGTTGAAGATATTAGAGCATTATGCTATAGAAAACCAGCTGCAAATCAATCTAAAAAAATCTAAAATCATGATTTTTACCAAAAATAAAAGTAGGCAGATTGATTATGGCTGGTTTTGTGGAGGGGTGAGAATGGATTTGGTGGGAAGTTATATGTATTTGGGGCTATTGATTGATTCAAAGCTATCATGGGAGCCTCACAAGAGGGAGCTAAAAATAAGAACACTCTCAATAGTAAATGCCCTCCATAGATTTAATAAATCATTTGGGGGAAATACCCTGGAACCTATGCTCATTCTATATGTAACTAAGGTCCGTCCAATTCTGTTATACAATATTTCGGTTTGGTGGGATGTCCAGGATGCCTATTGTGATAAACTGGAAGGGTTTCTCCTACGAAAATTGCTGAAACTGAGAAAGGGAACCCCGCTGCCATTAATTCGCTTGGAATTGGGGCTGACTGCAAGCGCATGTCTAGCAAGAGGCTGCATCTTGAGAGATTTTTATAAAATGAGCACGATGGCAAAGTACTCTTTAGATGGTGAGCTGGCCCAGGATTGTGTGAGATATGGGAGCGACAATGCCCAGGATAAATTTGGTAAATTTAATATAAGGCAGAAGGCCTTAAGGGTTTTAAAGGAACTGGACATTTCTCTCTCTCAATTCCTGAGCTGGGACTTAAACCAGGTCAAAAGAATAACGAAGTCCCTTTTGCAAGAATATTCTGTGATTAAGGATGCTAGGGCTATGCTCTCTTATAGTTCTTTGAAGCATCTACATGATTGGAAATGGGAGGGTGCCCCACAGAGGTATTTGAAGGAGGTCCCGTCAGCATGGGTCAGAAGAACGTTTATGGCCTTCCGGTTTGGTCAATTACGGCTCCAGTCTATTCAGGGGAAATGGAAGTCGGGGGGCGAGAATGGGAACATGTGTAGATTATGTAAACGGAATGTGGAGCATGCTGATCATGTACTACTGTTTTGCCCAGCATTAAGTAATGAAAGGAGGTATTATTTGGGACGTTTTAAAGGGGAGATTGTGGAGGGCATGTTGGTTCCTCAGATGAAATTGCTATTGGCGGGATTATCAAATGATGTGTGCTACAATTTGGCAGCTTTTATAAGATGTTTTTATATAGCAGTTGGCGAAATGATTTAATCCTTTTTTGGGGGGTATGTGTATGTTCTATGTGGGGTTTGTTGTGTTTGTTACATGTATGATTTTTGGTTAATTTATATGTATGGTTTTAATAAACCTAATTTAAAAAAAAAAACAATTAGGGTGTAAAAAAATATGCAAATGAGAGGGGAACTCTGGGAAAGCTGACGGTCAGAGGCTATGGGAAGCCTCTAGTTTTAGGCTAGGCGCCAGTCAATTTGGACCATCAGCCTCTGAGGGTGAGCTTTCCCAGAGTTCCCCTTTCATTTGCATATTTTTTAACGTCACCCTAAGTTTGTTGGTACTGTGTTTTCCCCACTCTGGGTGCTCTGCACATATCTGGACAAGAGCTATACTCCTCTGATGAGTCCTATCCAGGACGAAACGTGACAGGTGTTGCTTCTTGTCAAATTCTGGTTTGCCTGTGTCGGAATACAGACAGGATGTGGGCACACTGGGGTGTATGTTGGCGGTGACTGATGTGACTGATGTGGGCACACTGGGGTGTATGTTGGCGGTGACTGATGGACCAAATTGACTGGCGCCTATCCTAAAACTTGAGGCTTCCCAGGGCCTCCGAAGGTGAGCTTTCCCAGAGTCCCCATCTCATTTGCATAAATTCACATTCCATTAGCTCTCATGTATCACAATTTCAAGGAACTTCGCAAGGAAATGAACAGATAGTCTTTGTTTATGGTGTGGGCAGCTTTCACTGATGTGAGGCACCACGTTACTATTTCTGCAATATGGGCACAAGGCCTGGCCAAAGGTTTACAGGAAAGGCAAGAGCTGTTAGCACATTCAGTTGGAAAAGTGGAGATTGCACATCATCTATGTAGGATTGTTTCTTAAGGTACTATCATGAAATGCACATTTTATAACCTGAAATGAATTGCAAGCTGTACAATAAGCCAGGAATGATACTATTGTATCTCCACTGCTTCCATTTTGTAGAATGAAGAGGTGGCTGAACAGAGAACAGGAAATTATAACCTAGAGGAACCTACTGTCTCCTGTGTCCGCATGCTCAGCTCAGAAAGACTCAAAATCTGTTCAGGGTGAAGAAGAATCAAAGCAAGTGAGAGAATACTGCAAAATAACCAGTATAGGATAAGACCAAAGATGTGGGGTTGTATGCCCTGTGCCCCCTTGTGGTTGCCTCTGAATGAAGTAAGTGCAAGACCAGGAGCCAACAATACAGTAAGTGCAGGAGCACCGTGATATATATACATTGTTGGAGTGAGCCCTATCTCTGGAAGGTGGAAATGGCTGTTCAATCTAACAGCTTATATCAAAACTTCATAGAGATTATTTCAAACAATCCCAAAATGTTGAATGATCCCCCGTTTACAGATCAAGAACACTCGCGCTGCTTTTCTACCCAGAGTTCACGCCTCTAATCCCTGAAATGTGCTTGTCCTTGATGAGAGGTCATTTTGTACATTGACCTCAGACACTTTTTTGCGCAATAACAACTACGGATTCACGTGGCAAAAAGACAGACAAATGGTAACTCGAGAACCCCAAAGGCTGATTTTCAATCTATTGATTGAGCCTCTAAACCCCGGCATTGATCATTTTATTGCCGGTTGACTCTCTTTCTCCTTGGTCTGCGACAGTAACAGTATATTTGCCAACTTTACAATCACGTGGCCACATGGCCATTAGACACCCACAGTGTGTGCCCTAAGATGCACCAATCAATGCTGTAACCATTAAGAATAGCTCGAGAACCCCCGGAGCATTTCTTGGATTGAACAGTGAATCCTGCCTTTTATTGATTGACCATTATTGACTACCACGTTCCACAGTTTATCTGTCAACGGGACCAGCAGCACATATGTAGCCTATGGGACATGGAGAAGAGAGCAAGAGACAAGCCCAGGATCCAGTGCGACCAGGGAAATCCCATATCTTAATGCGGGGCTGAAGGTCCCTTTTATAACTGATAAACATTCATTTCACCCAGAACTGCCGGATCCTGGAGCCTGGGGGGGTGCTCATGCACGACAACGGGGAATAGAAATGACCCCTAAAATCACCTCAAACAATGGTTGCAGACCAATTCCTTTAATCAACCAATATGTGCCAACTCTGAATTGATTCACCCCACAATTAATTGGCGAATGGGCTTGATTATTCTTTCTGAAACAGGAGATCGCATGGAGCCAGTTTTATCATGTGTCTCCTATGTCCTGCTATTGATCTGAAATGGATCACCCATAACACCAACTACGTAGGTTAGACAATTGATCTCAGCTGGATTATTATGCCCTATCATGCTCAGTTTGAACCCACGATCGGTCGATGGAGGTCTACACTTGCCTTCTGAAAATTGGAATTCCAACGTTCCCCATAGAGATTCAGCAAGTGCTGTGCAGAAAGGTTCCAATAGTGCCATAGTACAATAGTGCCAGCGGCTTACCATTTAAACCAAGGACATTCATTTTCACCTTTTTTTCACTAGCAAATTATTTTCATTTACTAATGTACAGTATAATAACGAGTGGGGCTAATACAGTTATAATGTACACACCATAATAACCTTACATTCGTCTGCTTGTAATGTCACAACTCACAACTAGATTATAAGCAACTAGTTGTGACATTACAAGTAGACGATGAGGTTATTATGGCTGTACATTATAACTTTAATAGCCCCACTCGTTATTATACTGTACATTAGCAAATGACAATGCACTGCTAATACACTGCACTAGGGTAACAGATAAATGTATCATAAAGTGTGACTGTCTTCACAACACATATATGTATTGCACATGGTAGTTGCACTACCCAGCCTTGCACATTGAGAAGGGGAGATTTGCACATACCAGGGGCTTGTGGGTCAGTTCACAGGCCGCCCCGTCGGGCTGGCATATGCTCAAGACAGGCAATGGCACAAGCAAAGAGATGCCAGGTGGAGAGACAGATACCTGGGCATTCATTGGGCAATATGCTTCTACTTTGCATTTTGTTGAACACATTCACATTGGGAGCACAGGCCCTACACCTATTACAACAAAGGCACCCGTGCGAGGTTCCATTGTTGCTCATTGATAATCATAGCTTCCATAGGAGGACAACATAAATTAAAGGGTGGGTGGAGTTGGGGGAGAGGCCATACATTTTGTGATTTACACAATAAACTGCAATCTCAGAATAGAACCCATCAATGACGTCAACAAAACAAAAAGGAAAAAATAAAAGGACAAACATTTTATGGCGGAAAATTTCAATTAACATTTCATCGACAAAATAAACTAAAAGAAGTGACTAGAAGAAGGAGTTTTCATCTTTTTATTAGTAGATTTCTTGGCATACATCACAAAAAAATCCACAAGCACATGTTTGAATCCCTTTGTAAAATAAAAACATCACTTTCTTGCACAGCCATTATTTGTTGTAGTTCTCTTTAACGGGGGTAGGAGGCACAGGGGCTTCTGCCTGAACCCCATTCCCCTGTAAGACCCCACCAACAGCCAACCCCACCACATCTGTCTTCCCCCAAAACCACGTAAATAGTATAGATACTAATCTAGGACCAATTAAAACATATATTATTGCCTATTCGGCAATTTATCTGAAGTTGTAAAGCAAAGTCGTATTAACAATAATGTTATTTTAAAATACATATTAATCATTTAAAATAAGAGTAATATTTTCTAAAAAAATGTCTTGAAGTGTCTAACATACTTATTGTACCAACAAATTACTGATTATCTAAACGTACTCTAACCCTAAACCCTTATATGATGTGCACAGAAAAATACAAGCACCTCGTTCACTCTCTCTGCTGAGTCCCTACAATGTTGAATCTTTTCCTGCCATTAAGAGAGCCTCGCCACAAGCTTTTTAACAATGTCTGTAAGCACGTGGCTGATGTAAGCGGAGCGCAGATTCACTTTGTGCAAACAGCACGTGCTCGATAACCAAGGAGAGTGAGACGCCCAAGCAAAGTCTTCCTTAACACAGGTAGAGCCTGTGTTAAATAAAGTGAGGCGTGCTGGGAGAAAGAGGCGGTCCCCAAGTCAGTTGATCCTAAGACAAGCCGGTGGTTTCAGGTTGTTGTGATGCCAGGAGGGTTAGAACAGCCCTCAGGTTCTGGTTGTGAGGCCTGGGATAGTCCTCAGGTAATAAGGGCACGGTTAGCCCTTGCTATCTGTAGCAACGGTGCGGAGTCGGTTGAGGCTCTTTTCGGTTTTTGGAGTTATATGAGCCAGTGTGGGCTCCTGGGAAGCACAGTGGTGGGTACACAGGGTTCTGTCAGACCAAGAGTTGTGTTGGGGACACTCGGGTGATTGGCGGATTGACTCACTGTAAAATCTTAGGGGTTACAAGGTGGAAATCGTAATTTGGGAATTAACATCGAAAAAACACCAATATGTCGAAATATCGAATTGCGTTGTTGATGCTCATGTTAAAAATTCTTCTAGAAACCTAAAAAGTGAGGTCAATTGACAACACCAAAAAAGCATCAAAATGTCGAAGTATCGAAAGGCTCAAATTGAATTTTGTACATGCTGGTCATGTTTAAAAGGGCATTAGGAGTCTAGAGCGCAATGTAGCATAGCGGGATTAAGAAATTAGAACATATCAAAGGAACCGAACACAAATCAGAAGTATGGAAAATTGTCAAACTGACAAAATGGGGGGTCTAGGAGGTTAGCAGAGGTGCTGAAGAGTGGGAGAGAATGATAGAACGCAAATCCTTGCAATTTTCTGTCGTTAATGTGAAAAAACACTACACACAGACACCACATATTTGACTAGATGCAAGAGTGATTGCTATGAGACTCTAATCGAGTGGAAAAGAGAATTCTGTGAATAGGGAACCGGGAGATCTTCGACAAACCCAGGAAGATGCCCTGCCACCTCTGCGAGCCCGGTTAGTTAAACACCAGAGGCTGGCAAAAGCAAGGGCCTGGGGAGAGTCAAAATATCTCTATGCCCACAGGTACCATGTGACTGAGAAAGAAAATACCCTGACTGTCTCCCTTCTCCAAAAACGTTGCTTGAGTCTAGCACGTGGACTGCTGACACATAGCCGGGACTCTGGTTCTCCAGAAATCAGGGATGGTGAAGAGATCCTCGCAGACTCAAAGCAGCGACCCTTTGTTTCATGTCTCGTCCTGTATGTCTTTCTTGTCTGTCAAAGAATGCAATGCGCTGGGTCGGTTCTCGGCAAAGTGCCTGAGCAGAAATTCTG
>JAWWEL010192994.1:0-12692 GCA_035582915.1 Necturus beyeri | reverse complement strand
TGTTCCCAGTTTAGCAGTCCAGACTGTACCAACTTACTAACAGTGGTGTTTGTCAGCCTGCAACAGTTATATTTTTTTCCCTTGACGTCTTATCCATCTACCCGTCCCGTCCCTTCCTCCCCTGTCCCCGACTGGTTGCTACAGTTTTCAGTGAGCTTTCCTTGAAGACGTGGTTGCCCAGTAGGGGAAGATGGGGGTTTAGCTTCAGGAGGAATCCGTTGTTGCCTCTGCGAACCCGCATGTAAGAGAACTTTGTGAGTATTATTTTTGGAAACATTTGTTGTGCAGTTCTTTGTCTTGCAAAACCTAACAGCCCCCAGTTGGGGTTGGTAACCCCTGCGTTGTTTACCCTGTGTTGGAGCCTCCAGCCCCGGAGGGGTATGTGTTGATTTACCTGCCTGTGTTTTGATGGACCGTCACCTTCTTCCATCCTCCCGGAGACGGTTCTTCCCTTTCCACTCAGTCGCAGCATGGTCCTCCCTTCCCATTCCGCGAGTCCTGGTCTTGACAGAGAGCCTCTAGCCATTGGGAGTTTTTCTCTGCAGCATAAACCGGCACACTACCTTGCATAAATTCTAATACAGGAATTCTTCCCTTCACAGTGCAGTAGTTGTTTATCTGGTGTTCAAAATATGCATTGCACATTTCCTCATGTGAAGATGTACTGTGTGTTGTCTCCCGTATGCCTGTCATGTCACTTCCTGTGATGTCACTCCACATGTGACTGATGGCTGCCGCCCCAACCCCCCGGTCCGGGAAATTTGAAAGTTGGCTCCCCTGCTCGACACATCCAAGTTGTGGAGGGACTCCTCCGCCGAGGACACATGAGGCCGAGGCAGATAGACCAGAAGATTGACCTCCTGGTTGATGTGAAACTCAGAGACCACTTTCGGGAGAAAGGATGGTACAGTCCTGAGAACCACCTTGTCAAGGTGGAAAACCGTAAAGGGCTCTTCAGCAGAGAGCACTTGAAGTTCCCCGATGCGCCGGGCTGAGTTAACGGCCACGAGGAAGGCGGTTTTCCAGGACAAGAGGTCAAGTTCACACGTTGCCATTGGCTCGAAAGGTTTCTGAATGAGCGCAGCCAGCACCACATTCAGATCCCACCTAAATGGTGGATCCTTAAATGGCGGATGCAACCGCAACAGACCATTGAAGTGTCTCTTGATGGCCTTGTTGGATAGGGAGAGCACTACTCCCGGCCTGTTCAAATAAGCAACTATAGCGGACAGGTAGTGGTTGCAGGTAGAGACCAGCATGCCTGAGCCTGCTGGGTGAGATGTGAAGGACATGACCTTGTCCACCGTAGCCTCCAAAGAATGAATAGAGGCATCCAGGGCCCAGTGACAGAATCAAAGCCACTTACTGCGGTATTGGGACCTGGTGGAAGCTTTCCTAGAAGCCCGCATAGTCTCGAGGTTCTCTCTGGAGTTGTTCAGATGCCCGAACTTTACCTCCTCAGGAACCAAGCTCTCAAGATGAAAAACTGAGGGCAGGGATGGAGCACCTATCCCTGTTCCTGAGAGAGAAGGTCCGGCCTGGACGGGAGGAACATGACATCCGAGGCCAGAGCCGAAAGGACCGAGAACCAAGCCTGGCGTGGCCAGAAGGGGGCCACCAGGATCACAGAGAGATTTTGTGACTCCCGGAATCTGACTAGAACTCTCCCCAGCAGGGGGGGTGGGGGAGGGAAGGTGTACAGGGACCACCCCAACCAAGAGATCCGAAGGGCATCTCCCATGGACAGGGGGGGGGGGGAGGGCCCAGCCCCATCCAACCCATAGAGTAGGCACTTCCGGTTGCGCTCCATCGTGAAAAGATCTAGCGAGGGGGTGCCCCAGCACCTGAAGAGAGAGCGGAGGACTGGGCAGCAGAGTTCCCACTCATGGGAGATGTGTAACATCCTGCTGAGTCGATCTGCTCTGGTGTATTTCACTCCCTGAACATGACTCGCCTGCAGGGTGACCTGGTGAAGATTTTCCCAGTTCCAGACCTCTATTGCCAGCCGGCAAAGAGAAAGGGATCTGGTCCCCCCTTGCTTGTTGATATAAAACATGCTGGTCATGCTGTGTGCCTGGACCAGAGTAACAGAGCCCCGGACCAGAGGGAGGAATGCTTTGAGCGCCAGGAATATGGCCAGCAAATCCAGGTGATTGGTGTGCCGGAGCCGGTCTCGAGGAGACCAGAGTCTGTGACCTGCATGAGACCCGCATACCGCTCCCCAGCCGGTGAGTGACGAGTCCGTCATCACCGTGACTGACAGGGGGGGGTGTCCCGGGAGGGGCATCCCATCAGGTAAATATTGTCTGAGATCCACCAACACAGATGCGTGTGAAGAGAGGGCGGGATCGGGATCTGCGTGTCCTGAGGCTGAGAGCACTGGCCCAGTGCGCCTGAAGATGCAGCTGAAGATCCCTCATGTGCAGTCTCACCATGGGAACCAGGGAGATGCACGAGGAGAGGAGGCCCAGAAACCTCTGGAACCACCAGGCCGACTTGTGCATGTTCAAGAACATGGACAGTGTGCTCCGGATAGAAAAAGCCCTTTCTACCGGGGGAATGCCCGCTCCTGGACGCTGTAGATGACTGCTCCGATGAAGGCAATCCTCTGAGTCAGGACCAACCACGACTTTGAGGTTCACCGACAGGCCCTCTAGAAGTCGGATGGTGTAGCCGAGGCTCGTCTGCACGGCCTCCTGAGACTGGGCGTAGAGCAGCCAATCGTCTAGGTAGGGGAACACTTGAACGTTGCTCAACTGGAGGAATCCGGTGCCACCGCCATGAGCTTGGTAAAAATCCTTCGGGCCGAGTGCAGACCGAAAGGCAGGCAGGTATACTGGAAGTGTTCCTCCCCCACCACGAAACGGAGATACTTCCGGTGCTCCTGACAGATCGGGACCCTCAAGTAAGCATCCAACAGGTCTACATCCAGGCCCCCTTTCTCCATGAGATCTAGCACGTTTCTTAGAGTGACTATGTGGAATGAATCCACTGGAAGAAACCGGTCCAGGTCGGAAAGGTCCAGAATGGGACGAACCCCCTCCAGTTTCTTGGGCACCAGGAAGAAACGTGAGTAGAACCCGCTCCCCCTCACGAGAGGTGGAACACGTTCCACTGCGTCCTTTGACAGAAGGACCAGGGCCTCCGCCAAGAGCTCGGGTGAAGCCTTGCGTAACGACGGAGGCCGGGAAGGAGGGCTGGTGGGCAAGGATAGACTGTAGCCCGAGAGCGCACAAGCTGAAAGATGTACCTGTAGGAGGTGATGTCTCCCCCAGACATCCACGAACGCCGAAATCCTGCCCCCCACCGGCAGGTGGTGGCAGGGTCCCCCAAGGTTGTTATTGGGACTTTTAGGAGGTATCGGCAGGAGGCTTGCCGCCCGACTGTTTGCCTTTAGAGCAAAACCGCTTCCGTTTGTTCCTCGAACTGCCCGACTGCTTAGCCTTAAAGTCTTTGAAGGTCTGGGAGGGTTTATAATTCGGGAACGTGGGTCTCCGAGGTTGGCTAATGGCGCTCAGAGACTTGGCTGTAGCAATGCCAGTCTTGCAAGTCTGCAGCAATTCGTCCGTGGAGGACGAAAACAAGGTTTTGCCGTCAAATGGGAGGTTGGCGTCCTTGTCTTGCACCTCAGTGTGTAGGCGGGATGTGCGTAACCAAGCTTGCCTGCGCATAGAGACTGACTGGTTGAGAGACCTTGCCGTAGTGTCAATGAGGTCCTCGGACACCGTGAGCTTTTGTTCAGCGGTGTCCTTCCCCTCTCTGACCCAGTGACAGAAGTCATCCACCATACTTTCGGGGATAACTTCAGCGAACTGCTCCAGCTGATCCCAAATCTGTGCGTTATAGCAAGATAGGACAACGCCCGTATTGACTTTGCGGAGGGCGACTCCTGATGTAAGGTAGGCTTTCTTACCTTGGGCTTCCCAAGCTTTCGCCTCTTTGTCGAGAACAGACGCAAGGGAAGGCATGGGCCCTTTACCCTTGCTAAGGGCAGCGGAAACCACCGTGGATTCAGCTGGTAAGTTCCCGACAAGGCAAAGGCCTCGTTTTTGGGGACTTTATATTTGGAGTCCAGTGACTTATTGGTGGCCGGCTCGGAGTGTGGCTTCTGCCAAACTTGCAGAGCCTTCTCCATAGGTTGCCATGCCCAACACGGGGTCGGGCGGTGGGCCGGTAGACAGACGCAAAAGGACACCGGAGGCCGCAGGCTTCACCGGCGGAAGAAGATTCAAGGCGGGCATAGCCTTGGTCACGACTGTCCTGAACATTCTAACTGGGCACGCAGGCTCCGGTGAAGTGTCATCCTCCGAAGTGGAACCTGTGTCGGTATGCGCTGTCCTAGGTTTTAGGTGGAGGGGGTCCCGGGTCCGGAAGAGGGGCGTCAGACGGGCCCGGGGTGGGCGGCAAGTTGGAAAGCTTCTCCAGCACCTGCTTGGAGATCTCATCCAGCACCGGGCCCGAAGTAAGGGCGCGCAGGACATTGCTCGTGATCTCTTTGATCATCAGAGCTTGATCCAAAGGCTGTTGAGTGCGCTGTTCCGGATCCCACTCAGAGCCTGAAGCCATAGCGACTGGGGAGGTGGAGGGCGAGACCTCTTGCACCGTGGGTTCCTCCACCGGGGGAACTATGGGATCCTCTGCTACGGGCTTCGTAGGACCAGTGGGAACCACCGCTTCCAAGGCAGGAATCTCGGGGCTCACGCGCAAAGGTGATACCCAGGCACCAGCTGGTGCCGGGCGCTGCAAGAACCTCAGCAACCACGAGGATAGCTGAAAGGGTGAAAAATCAGCAGGTAGAGTGAATGTGAACCGCTGGCCAGGCCTGAGCCTCGAGTCGGTGCTGGGCTCTTCTCCACAGACCAGGGAGGAAACCAATTCCCCCAGGATGCACTGAAAGAACGTGCTGGGGTCAAAAGTCCAATCCGGTACCGGGAACATGCACGGTGCCACAGGCCGCGACACTGGGGTCGACCCAGCGTCTGACGTCGCCAAATGCAAGGGCGGAACGATCTCAACCACCTGCTCACCCGGTACCGGAGTCGGAGCCGAAGCAGGCAAAGTGTGACGGGGTTCGGCAAGAGCACGGGAAGGGGAAACACCCGAAGAGGGGGAAACCTCAAGCGCCTCCAACCACGGCACAGGAGCGGCAGACCGCGATCTGACCACCCGCACGTGCACATGGTTGCGGTGCTTCCAGCGCTTGTAAGCGGAGGTTCTCTGAGAGCGTCCTCTCTTCTCGCCCGTCGAGGTCTTCAGGGAAGCCCTCCGATGCTGCGCCCTGCAAGTCCATTGGGACTTGGAACGCGGGGGCAGAGATGTCGTCGCCTCGATCGGCAGAGCCGAGAGTGTGCCCAACCCTGTGGGAGTGGCGCCGAGCGACACCGCAGAGGACCGTGCAACGTCCACGATGGACGTGGCCTTAGTAGAGTGGGCCTTCGGGATCCGCACGGAGACCGGTTCCAGAGTGAACAGGTCGTCCATGGGATGCAAATGCCCCAAGAGGGGCACTTTCCCACCGGACGGTACTTTTCCCAGAATCACCCTGAAGGGAGCTCTACAGGAAGTTCCCGCAGGGGGGTACTCACCTCACCAGCCGAGGGCACCAACTCACCGCGAGTGCGCCGCTGAAGCGTTCCCACTCAGCAATAACGATGTTGACGTCCGACTGGGCTGTACTGACTCAGCACGTGCACCCGGAGGCGAGTGCCAAGGCTTCCCGGCCCGTGCAACAGGCAAACGCTTCCCACCGAGGGAGACCCGGTCAGCTTTCCCTCCAGGGGGCGCTGGCACCAGAGTTCCCAGAAAAGGTACAGTCCGGGCCATGCCATGCCGAGGTACAGACCTGCCGAGGTCAGCACGGGGTACCATGACCAGAGCCGGAGGCTCTCGAACAGTTGGCCGGTGTCTCCAGAGAGGGTCTATTCGGGCTGATACCGAGAGGCGTGCCGAACCTGAGCTCCGCGCCCGGAACTCGGTCCCCCTTACCTACGTCCTCCGGCTTCCGGTGCGCCAATGAAGTCCTTGGTTCCCTCCAGCACGGGTCCCAGTGCGAGCATGGACTTCAGCCTGCTGCGAAGGGACCTCTGTGCGCACACAGCGGGCAAGTGCTCACCGGATGGGTGTAACCAAGGCAGGTCACGCAGGCACGGTGCGGGTCCACTCTGGGGAAGAAGCGCTCGCACATGATGCATTTTCTGAACCCGGGTTCATACAGCATAAGCAAGGAGAAATTTGTCAAATTTCAAAAAGTCCAATCGAATTCAAAAAGGGACAAAATGGATGTCCTGTGGGAGGGAGGCCTCTCACGCAGGAGGACAGTGTAGGTGGCACTGAAGAGGCACCGCGGGAGCGAGGGAGTTCCGATCCGCACGCAAGAGCGGAAAAACAGGAACTGCGGAGGTGGGGGAGATGACGTACTAAGGAGATCGGGCCCATGCTCGTGGGGCACGCGCATGCGCATGGCGCTGCTTTATTTTTAAAGCAACAGTGTCCCTTTTGGGAGCAGTTTCCGATCCAGGGCACCAGCGGAGCCGGTACCCAGCCTAGGATGGGAAGAGGGGAGAGGTAGACACCAGAGATGAAAGTATATAAAAGTATATTCTTAAGAAAAAGGCATAATTAGAAATAGCGAACAGTTGGTAATCTGATTAGATCTTGATTCTGTAACTATCACCTAGGTTCATCCAATGTTTACATGAACACTTGAACCTTTGTCTGGAGTCTTGAACTGGTATAAACTCTCCGTGGATACAGTAGAGCAGGAAGGCATGAGTTATTGGTGATAAACCATCATTGCCCTCTTTTGGTTTTAAAAGGCAATGGGATTTGGTTCATTTGATATTAAAAATAGAAAACACCCGAGAGTGGAATTTTGCACAAGTGATCATCTCATCAATTTTAATTGTGTGTCCTTTGTGTTTTGTGTCCCTTGCAGGTGAAATATCTGTGCTTTTCAAAAGTCGGTTTGTGAACATACAGCTACAAGGAAAAGTAAGCAACCAATTGATGTAAAATAGAGTGTATAAGACATTTATCATGTAACATTTGTGCTTAAGAGGGCCTGAAACATGTAGATAGATAACAGACCTGGTTAGGGGTCTATGTATTGACTGTTCTACAGATGAACAGGGAAGTGGTGTACATTCTGTTAAAATATCCCCTCCCTAAAATAGGAGATTGTTGTGTCTGTCTCTGTAGATAGGAGATTCAATTGCATTAGATATTGTACTGTATAGACTGATGTATAAACAATTACTTTTTACAATTGTTGGGAAGAATGCCTACAGCTGGGGTCTCTTACTACAGCAAGTGTATTTGTATGTTGAACCATTATTAACCCCTAAAGGGCTGAGGATGTGTGGTATGCCTGTCCTCTGCCCTGAACATGCAGCTCCGAGGACGTGGTACACACGTCATGCTTTCCATTGAAAATAATGGAATGCCATGAGCCGTGCAGCACTGCAGATGGAAAGAAAATAGCATGGAAAGAAAATAGCATTGAAGGGCTTAATGAACTGAAAAAAAAAAATCGATCTTGGACTAAGGAATATATTTTTTACAAACAAGAATGATGTTAAAATTGAAAAATAAAGAAGATAATTACAAAAATAAAAAAGTATCCAATAAGCAATTCAAGTGTTGTATGTCTTTATCACTTGCAATGTTGAATGTTTTTCGTTGGCCACATTTCACAGAGAACTGAATCCATAACATAGTATTTAGTACCCTGGTTTTTGGTTCTCCAGTTGTCCTGGGGGCTTTTCCTATATATACAGTGAAAGCTGGTACTGCACACCATAAGTCATCAGGGATCAGCGTGGGGGGCAAGGAAGAATACAAAAGGAAAAGAAAGGCGTTCTGCTTATTCATATGACCCCCCCCAAGCAGCACAAGAGGGTCGGGTTGGAACCCTATTAAGGGCAGCAAGTTCATTCTGCAGTTGTGCAGCAGCAACCCCCCCAGGCCCTGGATGGGGAGAACAGCTAAATTACGTCAGTTTATCAAAGAAGATAACAGCTATTGGAGACAAGATAAGACTGGTTATCCAACAACCTTAATACAGTATGACAGGAGGTGGGCAAGCTACGAGACAGAGTGAAAGACACAAAACAGAAAATACCCTCCACTGAAGACAACTCCTGCAAGCTGCGCACTGTTGTTGGATCTCAAGAAAATGGTAGAAGCGCAAGCTAAGATTTTGACTTTAATGGAAGACCGGTCCCGCAGATACAACATACATCTTTTGGCAATACTGAGAATTCGTGAAATGTTCCCAGACAATGATAAAATCAAAGATACGGTGATTGATATGGCACACAGAACACCAGGACAGTGGCCCTCACCCAGCTCTTTGCAGAGACCAGTCATGATACGAATGTTAACATTCCGTGGCATGTTGAAGTGCTAGTTGCAGGAAGAGAAAAGGCAGACATACGATATGCGGGCAGCAGACTTTTGCTTTGCCCGGACTTTGCCCCAGGGACTATAAGAACACATAAGGGATTCAATGCAATTAAACAAATCCCGCAAACAAACTGATTCCACCATGCCGTCGCGGAAAGGGCCACATTGAATGTGGGCTTCTCCTTGGAGAGATAATGCTTCAATACACAGTCAGCAATGCAATACATACAGACTCAGTGTAAAGAATGACCCGATATATGGGGCTTGCTATGAAGGTGGGCATTTGCCCATGAAGAGGTGAATATACGAGGATAACATAACCCTAGGTGGTCCTGTATTACAATATCCTGGGCCTCAAAGGTTAACTTTATGTAGAAAGGAGATGTAAACTACAACCTAACTTGGGTGAGGCGCTCAGGCGGGGGGTAAACTTGTACAGCAACATATGTGAATAGGTATGAAATGTGAAGGCTGGATACAATCCCACTCTGGGGAAAGCACATATGCTGGGGGCAGATTTTGAGATACAGGAGTATGGCTGACTTGAATGTCTGTGGGATGAATAATCCTATCAAATGACAGAATACTTCAATATCTGAAGCAGGGATAGGCACAAATAGGATATATATAGGAGATCCATTTATCTAGAAAGGAGCATGTGAACTAAGGGCGCTGGTGGGAGTTCTAATGTACTTTACATCCTATACATCTGGGGCAAAAGGTGTGTGCATACTCATTGATAAGGGGATTCTGATACAGGTCAGAACACACTAGACAGCTACAGGGAAAGGAAGAAGTTACTTACCGTAACAATAGTTTGAGGGTGGGCTGGTACAGATTCATATGTTTGCGTATTCTACCATCTGGTGGTTGGGAGTTGGAATTGTCCTCGAAAAAAGTATTTTCTCTGCATATGCACTGAAGGATCCTCCCCTTTGTGACATGTCATGGATAACTATATAGCCTCCAGTCTCGGTGGCTATCTTGGGTTATTTATTGTCCGCCTCCATTATGGAGACATAGCTGGACAGACCCATCCACAGCCTTCTGCTCAACCTCTCGGGGAGGTCGAGTGGGTAATATGAATCTATACCAACCTACCCTCCAAATCTATTGTTACAGTAAGTAACTTCTTCCTTTTGGAGTGTGGGACTGGTACAGATTCCTATGTTTGCATAGAAGCCAAGTAGTTTCCCCCCCCCCGACTCAGGGAGGAGGTTAGTGGTTGTAACAGAGGTGAAGAGATTCCTTTACACCACGCCTGCCCCACATGAGCATCCGGTCTATCACCTTGCTCCAGACAATAATGCCTTGTAAAAGTATGTACTGATCTCCATGTTGCAGCCCTGCATATGTCTAGCAAAGGGACTGTACCCAAAAAAGCAGTTGTTGCTGCTCCTGCTCTTTTGGAGTATGCCCTGGGCTCTACCAGCAGCTCCTTACCAGCTAACCTTACATCTTGATACAAGCAAGGTCCATTTCCACAGTGTTTGTGCCTCTGCTGACACCTGTGGGGACCTGGTCCCCCCCCCCCCTTCATAATGTAATACATGGCTGTGGTGTTGTCCGTCCGGATCAACACAACCTTGTTCTGTACCTGTTGCTCGAACTGTATCAGAGATCTGTGTACGGCGCGCAACTAACACATTGATATGGAGCTATGACTGTCCACCTGCCATAAATCCCTTGATCTTTCATGTCAGCACCCCACCTTATGAACAAGGCGTCTGAAGTGATGGGTCACCTGAGGGATTGGGTTCCTGAAGTGCTTCCCATTTCGTAAGTTGCGACGGCACCACCACTTCAGGGACTGAACCACTTCTGGAAAAACCACCATCATCTTGATACACTCAACAATCCATCTCGTCAAGCCGGACTTCGAGATGGGTTTCCCTCTGAAAACATTTCCAAATGCCACAAATAATTGTGTGGACTTTCTGAAAGACCTTGTACGATCTACATAACACTTTAAAACTCTGCATGGATCCAGAATATGTAATGCTCTCTCTGCTGGAGTGTGGAGCCTTGAAAAACAGGTAAATCAATTATCTGATTTAGAAGAATCAGACACCACCTTAGGAATACATTTTGGAAGTGTCCAAAGAACCACTTTATCTTTCAGAAACTTTAGAAACGGTTCTTCCATCGATAGTGCCTCAAGTTCACTTACTCTGAGCACTGGCGTATTAGCCACCAAGAACGTCGTCTTTTATGCCAAATGCATTTGTGAACACTTATGTACGGGCTCAAAGTGTGGCCCCGTTCATTTGTGTAAAACCAAATTTAATTGCCAATCTGGTGCCAACCTCCTTCGTGGCGGGTTCTTCTTAATACCCTGTAAAAAGATCTTCACAACTGGCATCCTAAACAAAGACATTTGATTGGGCACCTTTCTGTATGCCGTCAAAGTAGACAAACGTACACAAATAGATACATAGTGTAAGACCGCTTCAGCCATCAATCATAAGTAATACATCACCTCCCAAATCTCGCATTCGGTAGGTAACAGGCTCTTCCTCATTTCCTCATACACCATCTGACAATACCTTTCCTTTTAAAAGCACAACACTGCCTAGTGCTAGGTCTTCTGGATGCTTTCAAAATCCTCATACAATCTGCATCCAAGTTGTAATGACCAAACTCTATGACCTCAGGAGCAAAACTGCCAAGTTCATCTGCTCACGGTCTGGATGGAGGGTGAACCCCTCCACCCCCCGTCTCTGGTGAGCATTCTTGGATATGCAGGAAGCTTCCATTGTGGAGCATTGGATGTGCCAACAGGTGCACACCTGTCTGGCCCACATCGGAGCCACCAACTTCAGAGTCATGTGTGACTGCTTGGACTTCCTGATCAGCTGTGGAATCAGTGGGATCAGTGAAAAAGTGTAAGCAAATATCATGGGCCAACTGATCAAAAGAGCATTCCCTCTGGACTTCTCTGGAACCTGGAGGCGAAGCTTTGACATCTGCATTTTTTTACATGTCTTTATTAGGCGGAATGATTGCAGTTACATACAGTCTGGAATATCAGAACATTGCAGTAATAGCAGTGCAGTTACTCAGCTTTTCTTAATACAGCGATGTAATCATATTATACACATGTTCCTTAAACCACATAGAACGCATACACCCAGATGAGAGTATCCAGACTCACAGGAGCATAGCTTACAGGTCGGATTGCAACGGCTGTAGCAGAGATCGGTAGCAGCGTTCCAAAATAGTGTATCACCCGGGGTCCTCACGGCGGCTTCTCCAGTGCCGCTGCCATCTCATTGCTTTTAGCCTCCAAATTATATCTGTAGATTGCCCAGGTGTCAACAGTTCTTGAAGTTGGAGGAGCCAGCTGCCCTATAACATCTTCTGTGTCATTGAAATACGCAAGGTCTGAAAGCCACTCTATAACCGTGGGAGGTTCCACAGCTAGCCACGTACTGGCTATGTGTCACCCGGCAATCACAAGTGCCAGCTTCACAAACCTAGCAAGCCTTTTCGGGATAATCTTATGAATAGCCAAAACTGTCAGGGTTCGCCCTGCTCCCCTGCCCCATGCTCCCGTTCCTGCTCCTCCAGCTGGCCCCAGGCCCATGCCCCGCAGGAAGCCAGCCCCCTCCTGGCGGTTGTACCCCAGGTACTCCTTCAAACAGTCCTTGTTCCATTAGCTCCTTCCCTGCCTCTGCTTAGTCCCCCTCTGTCACCCAGTCCTTTCCCTGAATGGCTCCTTCCTTCCCGCCTTTCCCACGCTCATTCAGCCTCTCTCCATTCATCTTCTCAGCGCACGCTTCCCGCTCTTTCCACTGATAGTGGGCGCGCCCTGCCCCTCAGCTGACAGTCATTCTCCAGATCCCTCACGCGCTCTACTCACCTGCCCTGCTCATCAGCTCCAGTCCATAAATGGGACTCCAGCCTCCTCCTCTTTGCCATTCTCAACAAGATATCCTGGTGACCTGCTGCAGCCCGCTTGAAGACTCTTCACCCCCCCCCTCCTTGGGGAGCCTGCTCTGGCGCTCTGCTCCCTCGTCGCTCTTCTCATTTTCTGACCAGCGCTTATCAGCGCCGCTCACCAGCGCCTCTGACCAGCGCTATCTTACCACCTTGACTCAGCCTAGGTGACTAAGCACTTCTTGCGCTACTGCCCAACACTACTCAGTTCCTCTTGACTAGCGCTACCTTGTGCCCTTCTCTGTCACGACCATTGCTGGCTCCCCCTTCCCCGTCCGGCCCGCCTCCTGCGGTCCCTGGTATGCAGCATCTATCCACGGGGTCTGTGAGTATAGTTTCAATTGCCTTGT
>JAWWEL010191884.1:0-12696 GCA_035582915.1 Necturus beyeri | reverse complement strand
CATAGTGGAGAGGAAGTGTAGTGCAGATGGAGAGCATCTTTCAATGCGCTCCGTCTGCAAGCCAAGATTCAGCACGTTAGTCCCTAACTCACCCACTCAACATCTTCCTCGGTGACTTCAATCTCCTAGGCAATAAGTCCACCAAGGCCATGAAAGATGACCTCCTGCACCTCCTAGGATCCTTTAACCTAGTTCAACACCTGAACACAGCCACCCACAAAAAAGTTATATCCCAAAAAGATGCCCTCACATGCCTAACCCCATGCCCCCTCGAATGGACAGATCATTTAGCATACCCATCACCATCCCCTACACCGAACCCACCAACAAAGCCGAACCCAAACCCACCAAAATCCTGACCAAATCATTCAAAGACATCCCTTTAGAACTATTGCCAAAGGATCTATCCGTCATGTCTAACAGCTCAGATATAGCTCCCAATGTCGACTCACTCCTTGATTGCTATAACCTTCAGTTCCAAGCATTCATTGACACTCATGCCCCTCTTAAATCAAAAATACTTGAATCCAAACCACTGGCACCTTGGTATTGTTACCAGACTGGCGAGCCCTTGGAGACTGAGTGGTGGCACTGGACAGACACATGCGGACTGGATTGGTAGAGAGTACACCACAGCCAGAGATGTAACCTAAACAGGGGCTCCCAAACCGCTGGGTAGCCGAGGGCAAGTGTTAAGGATGATTTTCTATGCGACCGCAAACTTAGCAATTCGCATAGAAAAGTCACACGCAAATACCAAAAGTCAGGGCACTCGCGAATATCCAATGACTCATCAGTAGCGGTGGCAGAGCAGTCAAGGAGATACCCCTCGAAGGTTAGGCAGGTTAAGGAACTAAACCAAAGTGACACATGACACAGATACAATAAAATCAAGGTCAAAACATGATTGTATAAAAATTGTTATTTTTATCTTTATCAAAGCACCACGAAACTCTTAGGCCGTACAAATACAAAGGGGTAAGGGGGAAACTCATTTACATATCCACCGGCTCCGGGACTCGAACGGCACACTCAAAGTCAACGTTCAGTTTGGAGGGAGGGACCTAAACCACTCCGCTGTCAGGGAGTTACAGCCCACGGTCGACAAGGACTCTCATAACCTCCCGGCCCCAAAGTCACTCTCACACAAGAGTCCTCCCTCGCAAGTGTCCCACAGTGTTACCTAGCCAGGTCAAGTTGAGCAAATCTTGTTGGAGGCCCGGGCCTCTGCAGTACCAAAAGAACAAATGTACAAATGATGAAGATGTTGATGAAATGATGCAGACTGGACGATCAGAGCTCCAGCCCGTCTCGCAAACAAATCTTCTTCCTGGGCGAATGCGACCGTCGCACTTTCTGCGAATGCATCCGTTACACTTCACCATCTCGGGATGAGGAGGAAAAGACCTCACGGTCCTGGCAGGATCCTCTGCGTCATGCAGACCTTCTCCTGTTGCTTTCGTCGCTCTCCCAATGGCAATGCTCCGCGGTGGACTGGACCTCCGTGACACCGGCTCCAGGGAACGATCCATGGGCACAGGTGCATTCCAGCTGATGTCATCTCAGCCACACAGACAAATGGATGGGCAACCTCTGTCCTCAACTCCTGGTTCATGAGGCGACCTCTCGTGCCTTTCAGCTCCCAGGGAGTCTTGCTCTGCGAACGTTGCGCCCGCACTTTTAAGGTGGTGCGCACAGTAACTCAAGAATGCTCTGATAAACCAAGCGCCCGCTCAGCTCACCACTTGCATGGGTGGGATCAAGGACTATCCCGTCCGTGGCAGCCTCTTCTACGAAGATCTGCTCCTGAAGACTTTCGCCGCTCCACTATGTATGCATGTATGTAAGTAATGGCACTTATATAGCGCAAACCTAGCCACGTGGCAATGGAGCGCTGAACGTGATCATCCGCCAGCAGATGCCGGCGGGAGGTGGCACGGGCTACAGACAACAGCAAAACCGATGCTTGTGACGCCCGAGGGAACAACATACTTACTGTTTTGGGATGCTCACAACTGCAGGCTCAACAGCAGCGGCTGTGTGTGCTCGGTCCTTGGGCTCTTCAGGCGGGTTACCAGGCTGATTGTGTCTCAGCCCAAGACAAGGAATCAGATCGGACTCTTCTGCTCTTGATCCTCAGTCGTGACGGCGCTCCTGCCGTGTTCCTCCGAACGCCTGACCAATCTAAAGTTCGGCTCAATGGGACCTCCTTAAATACCACCAAACCAACCATCCCCCTGACAGTACTGTTATGTGTTATATAGGCCAGTTTTAGGATGCGACAAAAAATGGCCCATTTCATGTGTCATAATAGTGAAGGCCAGATGAACAAAGAGCTTTCTGTAATGAATGGTTTAAATTGGAAAAAATTACCGTTTCGGTGATTCCATATCTCATAGTCTACGTTCTCCCCTCTTCACAGCTTATGCTGGGTACCGGCTCCGCTGGTGCCCTGGTCGGAAGTTGCTCAAAGTGACACTGTCACTTTAAAGAAAAAGAGCCGCCATGTGCATGGGCCCCAACCTCCCTAGTACGTCATCTCCCCAACCTCCTCAGTTCCGCATGTTTTCCCCCCGGCGGGAGGTGACTAAGGTATATGCAGTGAGGGGATGGAGGGTGGGAGCTGTGAAGAGGGGAGAGCGTAGACTAAGATATGGAATCACCGGAACGCAAATTCTTTCCAATCTCAGTCGTCTAGCTCTCCCATCTTCCCAGCTTGTGCTGTGTACACAGATTGTACAGAGGTCTTACGGGGGTGGTAGCGGCATATGCAGAGATGAACGGGTTCAAGCGAACATGTTGCGCAGGACCGCCTGTCCGAAAGCAGCGTCACTCCTGGAGGAAGAATCCAAGGAGTAGTGCTTGCAGAAGGTATGTGGCGAGGCCCACGTCGCTGCCCGACAAATATCTGCCATCGGGATGTGCCTCTGAAAGGCCACAGATGCCGCTTTTGCCTGCGTAGAGTGTGCATGAAGCTTTTGAGGAATCGGAAGACGTTGAACCTCATAGTACTTTGCAATGCACGAGGTGACCCACCTGGCGATGGTAGCCTTCGCTGCCATGCCGCCAGGGGACACACCACCATGGGTTACAAAGAGACGAGTAGACTTTCTAAAGGGAATCGTCCTCAAGGTAGAATTTGAGGGCCCTTGACACAACGTTGTGGAGGGTCTCCCCCGAGGACTCGCAAGGCCAAGGCAGATACACAGGGAGATTGATCTCCTAATTACTGTGGAACTCAGAGACCACTTTAGGCAATAAGGAGGGAACTTTCTGTAATTCCCAGATACGACATGCCGATGTAATGGCCACAAGGAAGGCGGTTTTCCAAGACAAGAGGTCGAGTTCGCACGAGGCCATCGGCTCGAATGGTTTGTGCATGAGAGCAGTCAAAACCACATTCATGTCCCACTTCACGGGGGGATCCCTGACCGGCTGGTGTAACTGTAGCATGCCATTGAAATATCTTTTAATGGCCTTGTTGGAGAGTGAAAGGACCACGTCCGGCCTATTGCAGTAAGCCGCAATGGCCGAAAGGTAAAGCTTGCAGGTGGTCACAAGAACCCCAGATTTAGCCAGGTGGGTCATGAAAGACATGATGTTGTCCACGGCAGCCAGTGCCCAGTGGCAGAAGTGGAGCCACTTACTGCGGTACTGGGACCTAGTGGACAATTTTCTAGCAGCACGCATGGTATCGAGGTTCTCACTCGATATGTCCAGGTGACCAAACTATATCTCCTCAGGAACCAAGCTCTCAAGTTCAGAAATTGAGGGCAGGGGTGAAGGACCCGGCCCTAGTCCTGAGAGAGAAGGTTTGGCCTGATCGGAAGGATAATCACATCCGAGACCAGAGACAAGAGGGTCGAGAACCAGGCCTGACGAGGCCAGTAGGGAGCCACCAGGATCATGGTGGAGTTGTGGCACTCCCGGAATCTGGTAAGAACCCTGCCCATCAGAGGGGTCGGAGGAAACGCGTAGAGCGACCTCTCCGACCAGGAGATCTGAAGACTGTCTCCCAGTGAGTGTAGGCCCAGGCCCAACCTGGATGCAAACTGGGGGCACTTCTGGTTCTGTTCCGTCGCGAAGAGGTCAAGAGGCGGAGAGCCCCAACGCTTGAACAGGGAGCGGAGGACAGAGGGGCAGATTTCCCACTCGTGGGAGGAGTGCAGCATCCTTCTTAGGCAGCCCGCACAGGGGTTGCTCACCCCTGGTACATGACAAGCTCGGAGAAGGATCCCATGAAGGGATGCCCAGTCCCAAATCTCTATGGCCAGCCGGCATACAGTAGGGAGGGGGACCGAGTGCCTCCTTGTTTCTTCACATAGAACATGCTGATCATGCGGTCAGTCTCCACCAGGATGGAGGAGTCGTGGACCAGAGGGAGGAACGCCTTGAGTGCCAGGAAAATTGCCATCAATTCCAGGTAGTTGATGTGGAGGAGTCTGTCTCGGGGAGACCAGAGTCCGTGAATCTTGTGAGATCCCCAGCCTGAGAGCGACGAATCCGTCGTCACCTTGACTGTGGGGGAGGGGTCCCTGAAGGGGCACCGACAGGAAGATGCCCTCCGAGAGCCACCACTGCAGGTGTCTGTGTAGTGAGGGAGGGATCGGGACCAGGGTGGACTGGGCTTGAGAGCACTGGTCCCAGTGGGCCCGAAGATGAAGCTGAAGCTCCCTCATGTGCAGTCTCGCCATAGGAACTAGGGAAATGCACAATGCGTGGAGGCCCAGAAGCCTCTGGAACCACCAAGCTGATTTCTGGGTGCTCTCCAGGAAGGAGGACACAAGGGCCCGGATCGAGAGCCCTCTCTTCCAGGGGAAATGCTCTCTGCTGGACACTGTCGATTATCGCTCCGATGAACGAAATCCACTGAGTCGGGACCAGTCACGACTTTCTGGCATTCACGGAGAATCCCAGCGTTTGAAGGAGACGGCAGGTGAAGGTTAGGTTCCGCCACGCATCGTCCTCGGACCTGTCGCAAATCAGCCAGTCATCCAGGTAGGGGAAGACCTGAATGCTGTTGACTCTGAGGAAGCCGGTGACTACGGCCATCAGCTTTGTGAATATTCGAGGCACTGAGTTCAGGCCCAAGGGCAGACAGGTAAACTGGAAGTGGTCTTCTTCCACAGCAAAGCGGAGAAACCAACGATGAGCCTGATGGATCGGGACATAGAAGTATGTGTCCGTCAGGTCCAAGGTGCACATCCAGGTCCCCTCCTCCACCAAGTCTGGCACATTCCTTAGGGTGACCATGAGGAACGTCTCCACCGGCAAGAACTGGTTTAGACTGGATAGTTCCAGGACTGGACAAACTCCTTCCCGCTTTTTGGGCACCAGAAAGAAACGCGAGTAGAACCCGCCCCACCTCTCTAGAGGGGGAACGCGTTCCACTACGCCCTTTGAAAAGGACGAGGGCCTCCGCCAGGAGCGCAGGCGATGTCTTGCGAGAAGACAGAGGTCTTGAAGGAGGGACTGGGGGCACGGACAGGCAGTATCCCACACGGACTAGTTGGAGAATATACCTGGAGGAGGTTATCTCCCCCCAGGCGTCCACGAATGCTGAGATCCTCCCACCCACTGGCAGATGGGGGCAGGGACCCTCCAGGCAGTCAGTGGGACTTCCTGGGAGGTTCGGCAGGGACTTTAGTGCCAGTGGCCTTCCCACGGGAACGAAAACGTTTCCGTTTACCTCTTTGACCCTTCAGCGGCCTGTTTCGCCTTAAAATCGCAAAAAGTCTGCGAGGGCTTGAATGATTGGAAGGGCTGTCTCTGAGGGGCCAAAATGGAACTCAGCAACTTCGCTGTGGCAATGCCTGTTTTGCACGTCTGAAGGAGGTTGTCCGTAGATGACGAGAACAAGGTTTTCCGTTGAACGGAAGGTCAGCGACCTTGTCCTGTACCTCTGAATGGAGGCTGGACGTACGCAGCCAGGCGTGCCTCCGCATGGAGACAACCTGGATGACGGACCTTGCAATTGTGTCGACAAGGTCTTCGGACACTGAGCTGCTGCTCAGCAGTGTCCTTGCCTTCACTGACCAGGTGGCAGAAGTCCTATACGCGGTCGGATGGAATGACATCCGCAAACTGCTCCAGGTGGTCCCAGAGGCCAGCACTGTAGCCCGCCAGGACCACTGAAGTGTTCACCTGGCGCAGAGCCAGGCCGGACATCAGGTAGGCCTTTTTCCCTTGGGCCTCCCACGCATTCGCCTCCTTGTCCAAAACGGACACGGGGGAAGGCATGGGGCCCTTGCTTTTGCTAAGGGCTGCCGATACCACCGTTGACTCAGCCGGCAGGTTGGCTGACAGAGTGAACACCTCGTCCTTAGGGACCCGGTATTTCGAGTCCAAGGACTTGTTAATGGGGGCCTCAAGTGGGGCATCTGCCACAAATGGACAGCCTTCTCCATCACGGAGTTCACCATGCCTAGGACTGGGTCAGAAGCAGGACTGGCAGAGAGCCGGGACAAGATGCCCGCTGCTGGCGGTTTCTCTGCTGGAAGAAGTTCCAGCGCAGTCATGGCGTTGGCCGCAACTTTCCGAAACATCTTTAGAGGATGTGTCGGTCCCGGAGAGGGCTCCCCCTCATCCGAGGATGAGCTTGTGTCCGTGTGGGCCGTCCTGGGCCTTTTCGCAGGTGTAGGCCCGTGGCCCGGATCAGGCAGCACAGAAGGGCTCGGGGTAGGAAGAAATGTTGACATTTTTTTCCATGACCTGGCTGGAAATGGCATCCAAAACCGGTGCCGAGGCCAAAGTGTGCAGGACATTCTCAGTGACTTGAGTGATCATCGGAGTTTGATCCATTGCCTGCTCATCCCGCAAGTCTGTCTCGGATTCGGCGGCTGAAGTCATGGCAGAGGCAGGTGTGGGTGAGCGAGCCACCCCCTGAGATTCCTCTTCAATGAAGGGGGTCTCAAACTCAGCCAGAGGCCCTTGTGTACTGGGGATCTCGGTGTGAGGCAGCTTGCTAGGAAGCGGATCCTCAACTGAAATTCCCCGGGAAAGGGGGCAGAAGCCGCTGCCTCCAAGGCAGGGAGCTCAGGCCGCGTGAGCCAAGGGCCAGAAGGCTTCACAAACCAAAGACGGCAAGTGGGTTGGGGAGAAGTCTGACGGGAGCGTAATGGTGAACCGTTGACCCGGCTTGAGCTGGAAAGAAGACCATCCCTAGGGGGGAAAATCTTTGTCCCGGGCCGGGGGTTTGAAAAATTCCCCTGGTGCGCACTTGAAAAAGGAAACAGGGTCAAACGTCAACTCTGGTACCGGGAGGACGCTCATGACCACAGCACCCGGTACCGCAGAGGTATCAGGAGGCGGTGAAGCCGGAGGCGGAGAAGCGGACACCGCCTTCTCACTCGAGAAAACAAGCTCTGGCAGGAAAGAGAGTAGCGACCAGGAAGGGGAGGCGCCGAAGGGTGCCCCCTCGTGCCCCGAAGGCTCCGGTACGGGTGTGGTCAAATGGGACCGAACCACTCGCATGTGCTGCTTCCAACATTTGTGGGTGGAAGCTCTCGGGGAAGAGCACCGCCTGTCTCCTGCCAGGGACTTCGGGGAAGACCCTTTTTGCCTTTTTCTCCTGTGCTTTTTGTGCTTGGAGTGGTGGCAGGACGATGAAGTCGCCTCAACCGGCGGTGCCGGGAGGGGGTCCGATCCTGAGGAGGGTGGGCCGGGGAACTTCGATGCAGGTTGTACTGTATCCGCGGGCTTAGAGGCCAAGGAAGATCGGGCCTTGGGTATCTTCAGGTGAACGGGTCCAGTGCGAACAGTTCAGTCATAAGACACAGATGCCCCGCGAGGGGTGCTTTCCCACAGGCGGTACTTTCCCGGGAGCCACCCGAAGGCGGGTTGCACCGGAGGTTCCCGCAAGAGGTACTTGCCTCATTTTCCCTACTGTAGGTACTCTGTCTCCGCTGAAGCATGAGTGCTCGCGAGACCTTTCCCCGACCAGTGGTACCGACGGTGCAGGTCGCGCAGGTGGTACTGACTGGGCACGTGTGCCCGGGGGAGAGTGCCAAAGTTTCCCTGCCTATGGGTCGCGCAGGCGGTACTGACTGGGCACGTGCACCCGGGGGAGAGTGCCAAAGTTTCCCTGCCTGTGGACTCCGCAAACGCTTCCCACCGAAAACATTCCGGTGTGACTTCCCGCTAGGAGGAGCACGCTCCGTGGATCCCTTGGGAACCGAACGGGCTGCTTCACTCCGAGGTACCGGCACAGCACAGGGTGCTTGGGGTACCGCGTACGTACGCCCGGAGCTGTGAGCTCCTGAACGGTCGGCCTGCGCCCCGAGAGGTGTAGCCTGGCCGATTCTGATAGGCCTGCCAGACACGTGCCCCGCACCCGGGTCTCGGTCCCCCTTACCTGACCTCGAAGGACGTTGAGACGTCACAAAGTTCCTCACCTCATCCGGCACCGGTCCCAACTTCAGCATAGACACAAGTCGGCTGCGGAGGGACCTGGGAGCTATTTGCGCGCACAGAGGGCACGAGCTGAGCGGATGGGTGTATCCGAGGCAGGTCGTACAGGCTCAGTGCGGGTCAGCCATGGAACGGGACGCGCATACACAGAGCATTTTTTCAACCCGCTCGGCATAGGCAAGGAAAAAAATGTGTCAAAAATGTTTAAAATTCCAATGGAATTAGAAGCTAGGTGACAATAGAAAAAAGTCCTGTGAGAAAGTGTTGTGGCCTTCTTCACAGTGGGCCATTGAACACGGCGGCAAACACAGCGGAGCAAGGGTGTTCCAAGCTGCACGCAAGGGCAGAAAAACAGGAACTGAGGAGGTGGGGGAGATGACATGCTAGGTAGGTCGGGGCCCGTGAGCATGGGGGCGCGCATGCGCATGGCGGCTCTTTTTCTTTAAAAGCGACAGTGTCACTTTGAGCAAGTTCTGACCAGGGCACCAGCGGAGCTGGTACCCAGCACAAGCTGGGAAGAGGGGAGAGCTAGATGACTGAGATATATGTTTGAGCCATGTAGCCATACAAGTATTTCTGAAAATGCAGGACTCAAGTACATGTCTTTTTTAATGTACAAAGCATAGGTGTTTTTGAATGAAGACATATGTGAGGACTAGCCCCGCCTGATCCCAAAGTGCCAGCAAATTTTTTCATTTTCCTAAGTGGGAGAGTCCCTGGGGCTCCTAGGGAGCCCCAAGGCCCTCCAATATGTGTGCGGAATGGGGAGGCCCCCAGGGGGAGGGTCCCTCCTTGGTATGCGTGTGGACTCATCAGGGGGGTGTGGGGAGGCCCACCCCGCCCGGGGTATGAGTGCTGGTCTTAACCGGGTGAATGATGCGCCTTTACGCACAGACTTGTTCTATCATTCTCTATGGTGCGCTTTTGGCACCATGATTCCCTATCCCTATAATGGTGCATCTTTGCGCACAATGTTAAACATAGCGTGCCCTCGCGCATGGTTTTTGAGTGAGGCGTTCTTTATGCATGAGTGTGTCGGGGAGTGTGGCGAGTATAGCTATCCCCTAGGGGGCCATTTTGGGATGTCTCCTCGTGGCCAGGCCACGAGGGGCGAACAGAGTCACAAAATGTCCGCTAGCGAGGTTCCTGGCCCCTGTGGTGCCCGAGTGATCAGGTTACTCTCGCCCTCACCTGGGTCTGCCCCTTCCTGGGTGGGTCCGCCCTTACCCTTCCCGTGTCCCCCCCTTGCCTTGTCCCACCCTGATGGGAGGAGGAGGGGTCCCCGGGGTCCTGTCCCTCAGGGATGATGTCACCAGCTGGGGTATATCAGGGGGGCTCGCCCTCCCTGGAAGCTTATTCTACTTGCACCTGGAGAAGGAGAGAGGGCTCTTGCGGGCTTGTCTCTCTGTGGTTGGAGACTGCACGACTTCAGTCTCCCTGAATCCTGTATCCGACGGGTGGCCTGCTGCTGTTTCTAGGAAGGACTAGGTGAGCCATTGCACCGTGGAGGGATCCAGCTTCTTGTAAACCGTCTTTAGTGTAGCTGCTTCATCGTTATCGTGTCCTCATTGTGTTCTGCTGTGTTATCCTGTTATTGGTCCTTCAGAGAGAATTATTCCAGTGTTTATAGTGCTAATAAATCACTATTTGTGGAATCTCTGACTCCTGTTTATTGTCCTGCGCCAACCGAAGTAGTGTCTGTAAAAGCTCAAGCGAATGAGGAGGCAACCAGGTCCCCACCCCCCAACTCAGAAGGTTGTGAGGCGTGGTCTGATTGGACTCAAGGGGGGAGATCTCGAAGCACGGCTTCACCATTGTCTCGGGATTTCCTCACAACATAAAACAATTTTAATCACATATATACCTTTTTTAATAAACACCATGAAAGTGCCTTGGAGTGAAAGCATATAAAAGCTTTACAAGTATATAGTTTTACTGTATACATATACGTGTTTTGTTTTATAACCATGGATGCATTCCCATGATATAAATATTGTTTTCAGTCAAACATTATAACTGCTCTAGGCCTAAGGTCAAACATGAGGCTTTAAGCAGAGCACTCTATACTGTAAGGTTTTCATCTTTTTGTTTTTTTTCAAACCAATGTTTGCACATTCTGAGAAAGAGCCCGGTGGAACATTGCTTTGCAAGCTGCATACATGTGCTGAGAAGGGAGACTAGGCGATGCAGGTGGTCACCCATCCCCCAACAGGCCTGTGACGTACAGCCTCGAAAACCTGTGGATCCCTCTCTCGGATAGAATGCCGGAGCTGGTAAAACTTTTGACAGGTGATTGATCGTCCTAGCCCGCGTGCACTTCTCCCAGACTATAAATTCACAGTTCGTGCAGCTACACACACCAGAGGAGCTGAGAGTGCACGGGCAGGATGTTGATGGCAGTTTAGAGTGTCTCAGTCGAGGTAAGAACTTGGGGACTCAATTTATATGCCAGAGATGTTAAGGGTCAACTTTGAGTATGCTTTAGCAAAACCAGACCAAAGCAATATTTTTGGGCAAAGGGTTTTAAATATGCAAAGCAGTGGAGTTAAGCAGGAAAATAAATACAGTCATTAACTGATGCTGGCATTGCCCACTCCCACTTTAGAGATAACGCACATTTTTTAAATTTAACTAGATGAGGGGCAAACAAGGTTATACATACATCCTGACCAAATAGTAACATAGCATTCTGAGCTTGGTGATTTAACTACACGAGGGAAAAAAATGTGAACCGCTTACTACCAATGAGGTAGCTTCAGGTTTTCCAAATCAACATTATATATGTATGTTAAGTTAGAATACTTCACTTTACTCTTTTGAAACACAAACGGGGCTTGGTTGCACAGGAGATCGGATTGTGCAATGCAACTTGCCTTGCTGCCCTGTCATTTTCATTTAAAGCCCTAACTGAATTTAGTGCACGGTTTAAATTAAATTGCACCCGGTCGGACTTCATTATGAGCAAGCTACATTCTGCATTCAAAGCTCATGGATGGATCGCAACTGCAGTTTTTAGTGACTGCATGCCATGCAAATCGAGCCGTAATGCCATGTGCAAACTTAATCACAATTGTTTGAAAGCAGGAATGAAATTGCAATCCCGTCTAACATTCCCAATGCAACTCGGGCACTTTTTCATGCTTCTGACCTTTGTTCATCTAAACACGACTGACCGCTATATTCATCCTCATGTTACAATGTGTTCCATTCAGGTTTAGCTTTGAAAGAAACAACATGGACTAAACCAGACTATTGATGCATATTTTTCCTGATCATTGTAAAGGCAAGAGACTAAAGTTAATCATTTTTGAGTAGAATATAATCATGCTGTTCTTATATAGCATTTTCCTATTAGTGGTTATGTTGATCAGCATTGCAAATTGTATACTTTTAAGCATACTGATCCATGTTATCGGCACCAAAGTGAAATCTTTTTTATCTAAATATACAAATGTATTGTACAAACTTGTGTGTTATTTAGATCCAGTTTGGACTCTAGGCATGAGGTATTACCACCAAAAGCAATTCATTTTGTTGTGTTAATTAATTGTCCCTTTCAACGTAAAAACCCATCAGATCAAGCATGTAATACCGAGAGCTCACACCTGCATTGGTGAGGTTATTTACACACTGAGGCCCATATGGAGCCGTGCTGTTCTCTTTCAGACCTAGGGTATCACAAAGGGCTCTCCGTGTTACCCAGACTTGAATTGGGATTTAGCTAGCCTCCCTTGGGAGCATGTAAATGTGACAGTACAAAGCAACCCTGACTAGAACCAATAGAAACAAAGATGTATACTATGAACATCCCGCCTTAAACCTACGGCACAAGAAGGTTTCCTCCCCCAAAAGAGTACAGCAGATTGCATCACTGTTCAGGTCAGGCCCTATGTACAGTCGAGCTGATCACAACCAGTTCGGATTACCGGACGGCACAGGGTGGCTCTGGCACTAACATAATAGCCAGCCACATTGTCTTTCAATGGCTTGTGGATCTGCGCAATCACCACCGTCTATTCCCTTGACAAAGGCCTACCTGCACACACCCTCTCCTTGTCAGGTCCTTCTTCTTGCAGGGACAATGCACCACCATGTCCCGAAGGACTACCTGGCCACAGTCTAGGAAGAACTGGGGGCAAGGCAGGCCGATGGAACGGGATGGGCTTACGCACCCCGGGAGCTAGGAGAGCTCCTATTGTAGGCGGAACCAACCAAGTAAGCCAAGACCACGGAAACAGCAGCTGGAGACAAAAGGCGAGAATTAGTACAAGGCACTTTAAATATATA
>JAWWEL010190774.1:0-12702 GCA_035582915.1 Necturus beyeri | reverse complement strand
GAAGGAAGGAAGGAAGGAAGGAAGGAAGGAAGGAAGGAAGGAAGGAAGGAAGGAAGGTGTCGTGTCGCTAAAGACCACTAGAGGGCCACCCACACACATACACACACACACTCCAACATGGACCCCAGCACATGACCATGGACTGCCATGATCAGTTTCCGGTCAGGAGCAGGAAGCGGTCAGAGAAGGGGCAGTCCACCCCAGACTCCGGCAGAAGCAGACCCACTAAGCTGAGCTCTCAGCAGCTCAGCTTCTCCAAGTTGTAACCCCGAAATAAAGTGATGTTACAAGTTACTCACGGTGTCTGAGTATTCCTTCAGGTTAGATCCAGAACCTGACAACTGGCGACAATGTCCGGTCTTACCTGTGCGTGCTGGAGAGGCCTGCTGACATCACCCGTGATCCGCTGCCACTGGAGGAGGCCTGAGGTGAGGCCGTGTCATCCTGGCACCCCACGAGTGCTGCTGTGGATTGCGGTGCTGTGCTAAGCCCTGCGGAGGAGCGTGGTCTGTAGCTCCGGTCTGTGATGGTCCTGGGGAGGATCGGGTCCCACACGTGTAAGAAGCCGGTAGGAGTGAGGTGGACAGAGCGCCGTCCTTCCTGGGGCCGAGAGCGGTCGTGCCGTGTGGTGACATCGGGCAGAAAGAGGCCGGTGAGTAAAGCGGGCAGGCATCACTGTGGACACCCCTGGGAATCTGGTTGGCTGCCCTGGGGTCCTCGCGCTTAAAGCCTGGCCTCCACGTGAAAGAAAAAAAAAAAAATAGCATCGCCTGCAATTCAATAAACTGCCACAAGAGGGCGCCACATACCCTTTCAGTGATTTATACAAAACGTTGCTTCTGTAAAAGTCAGAGCCTGCACTTTTTTTGAACTGCCACATGAGGGCGCCAATTGCCCAGTCAACGATTATTACTCAGTCTGTGCTCCTGAAACTGTACTGGACTATTTTCTATGGTGGTAAATTTCTGTACTACAAGATTTGAATTACTGGCTACTAAAAGACACGGGTTGCAGCAGTGTTTCATGCTGCACTGTGCTGTTGATTTGCCATCTATTTCTGTTGGACCATCAAGCTCACTGGTCCTACCCTCACTGAGTGATCATGTCAGGTGAACGAGCCGTCAGATCCAGTGGATCAGGACAATATTTTGTGAGGCCTTCCCCATTCGTCCTAGGTGACAGCAGTAGTTTGGGCCCCAGATGGACAACGTGGGTGAAGGAGCTGGATCAGTTTCTCAAAGGCATCAAAGAAACTGATGATGAACAGAAACTACTATTGCTACAGAATCTGGCCGGCGGTGATGTAAGAAAAAAAATTCAATCAATGCCGGCATCTGTTCTTGACTCTTATGACTCCCTGAAAGCTGCGCTGAATGAAGAGTTCGTACCTGTGAGAAACTTGGACTATGAACGTCACACATTTCACTCGGCCTACCAAGAAAAGGATGAATCCATGGATGATTTTGTCGCACGACTGAGGATACTGGTAAGACACTGTGAATTTGACAAATATTCCAACGAGGAAGCAATTCGTCTCCGCATAATTGGAGGCTGCTGGTCCTCTGAGATGAGGGTGGTGTTACTACGCAAAGTCAAAAAGCTGCAGGAGATGGTGGATATGTTTCGTGCAAATGATCGTGCAGAGCGCTATGCTGCGCAAATGGAATCTGGCAAGCACGAAAAGAAAGACTCCGTCTGTTATGTGTCATCAAAGTCCAGAAAACATGACACAAGTCGAGAATCCAGACAGTCACTTCGTGAATCAAGGCACGGCATGAAACCTGCGTCAAGGAGGTCGCCCAAGAGGAGTGACACAAGACCCAGACACCTTGATAGACAGTGTTACCAGTGTGGCCTTGACTTTCCGCACGACAAAGAGTGCCCAGCCAAAGGTCACACCTGCCACAAATGCGGCAAGGACGGACACTTCAAAAGAATGTGCCGACAACCGTCACTTGACAAGAGAGAAAGGAGAGTCAAGGACCCAAGAAGGACTCGCCGAGACGTGCGCACCATAGACGTCAAAGGTGCCATGCCTCGCAAGAATCGTGCATCGTCATCGGAGATGTCCAGATCACTATCATCGGCCTCCTCTTTCAACAGTGCTGATGACAATGTCTTTCTCATGACAATTAAATCTGACCTGAACGCGTCCCCGTCCATTGAAATGCTGGTGGGGAAGTGCAATCACAAAGCCAGGTTTGTGATGGACAGTGGGGCGACACTTAACATCATGTGTGTTGAAGAGTTCAAAAAAATGTCTCCACAGCCTACCCTGGTGAAATCTCCAGTACGAGTATACGTGTGGGGATCGAAAGTACCTCTGGTGTGCAAAGGCAAGTTTCGCACGTTCCTGAAATATCGTCATGTGCAGGAAATTGTTGACATACATGTCCTAGTAGGTGATCTCCCTGCAAGCTGTTTGTTATCATTTGCCACCGCTTCAAAGATGGGTCTGATTACAATTAACTATTTGCTGAACACCAAGCTGCCCATAGAGGCTGAGTTCCCTAAGCTGTTCCAGGGCCTGGGCCGGATGAGAGATGTCAAAATAAAACTACATATAAATGAAGCAGTAAAGCCGGTGGCACAACATCATCGGAAAATTGCGTTCCACCTTCAGCCAGCTGTGGAAGCAGAACTCAAGAGTTTACTTGACTTGGATATAATAGAAGAATCGGTGGGCCCTACTCCATGGGTTTCGCCGATTGTTGTCGTACCAAAAAAGAATTGCAAGAGTAGCCAGGTGAGAATATGTGTTGACATGCGCCAGCCGAACCTCGCAATTGAGAGAGAGAGATATCCGGGCCCGCACCTGAGTGAAATGATCGTGCATCTGAATGGAGCAACGGTTTTCTCAAAATTAGATTTGAACAAGGGCTATCATCAACTGGTCCTTGACAAGCATTCTAGATATATCACCACGTTCGCGACGCACATGGGCCTATTCAGATACAAGCGCTTGAGCTTCGGCATATCGTCCGCAGCTGAAATATTTCAAGAAACCATCAGAAAAGTTATTCGTCCCGTCACAAATGCATTCAACTATAGTGACGATATTTTGGTATTTGGAAGAACAAGAAGAGAACACGACAAAGCCCTGAAAGCTGTATGCATCAGACTACAAGAGGCCAATTTGACTTTAAACAGGGACAAGTGTGAGTTCTACAAGCACGAACTCAAGTTCTATGGACACGTGTTTTCTGGACAAGGAATGAAACCTGATCCAGATAAGGTGATGGCCCTAGCATCCACACCTGCCCCAAAAGATGTGACTGCCATCAGATCTTTCTTGGGCATGGCCAGTTACTGTGCAAGGTACATAAAAAATTTTGCGACCACGAGCTCCCCCCTCAGAGACCTTACCAAGCAAGGCAGGGAGTTCGACTGGTCCGCGGATTGCCAGAAAGCGTTCGAGAAGATCAGGTCAGACATTGCGAACGCTAATGACATGGCATACTTTGACCCTGAACTAGAGACAGAGCTCACGGTGGATGCCAGCCCAGTGGGGCTCGGTGCCATTCTGGCTCAGCAAAGATACGGAGCTGAGACTCACAAGAAGATTGTTGCGTATGCCAGCAGGAGTTTATCTGACGTTGAAAAAGCCTATTCACAGCCAGAGAAGGAAAGTTTGGCTGTGGTGTGGGCTTGTGAGCACTTTCACTTATTCCTGTACGGAAAAAAATTCAGGATTGTCACGGATCATCAGGCACTTCTGACAATTTTCGGCAATCCCAAAGCCAAGATGCCGCCCAGAATTGAACGCTGGGGTATTCGCCTGCAGGAGTATAACTATACCATCGTGCACAAGCCTGGCAAGGAACACAACCCTGCTGATTTCATGTCCAGGCATCCCCTTGCTACCTCCGAAACACGTGATTCCATGGCCGAGGACTACCTCATGTTTGTTTTGCAGGCTGCTGCTCCGTCTCCGCTATCTCTGACTGACATTGCTGAAGCCACAATTGAGGATGACACGCTACATGCAGCCTTGCACATCGTTGATCACAAGAAGTGGCACTGCTTTGAAAAGGAGGTGGGGGGCAGAAAGTCACATATTGACATGGACGAACTGGGGCACCTGAAAAGAGTACAGGATGAACTATCTGTAGCTTCATGCGGCATATTACTACGGGGTTGTCGCATCGTTATCCCGAAATCACAGCGACAACGTGTGGTGGACCTTGCGCATGAGAGTCATCGAGGAATTGTTGCAACCAAACGAGAACTGCGGGAACGTGTCTGGTTTCCAGACCTGGATCACATGGTCGAAGAGACTATAAAAAACTGCCATGCCTGTCAATGCATAGGGCCTGTTGATAAGCCTGCTCCCCTCATTATGACCAAGCTGCCCGAGCGAGTGTGGCAATCGACAGCCATTGATTTCTTCGGACCCATGGGGTCAGGAAAGTATTTTCTAGTCATCATGGATGAATACTCCAGATTTCCAGTGGTCAAAATGATCTCTTCCACCAGGGCTGCAGTGGTAATGCCGGCGCTGGACGAAATATTCGCGGAATGGGGTATTCCAGAGTCAGTGAAATCTGACAATGGACCGCCATTCAATGGGAGTGAGTTTGGAGATTTTGCCAAGCGACTCGGTTTTGTACACATGAAAGTGACTCCCTTATGGCCTCAGGCCAATGGAATGGTCGAGAGATTCATGGGGACTCTCAAGAGAATGGTACAAAGGGCTGAAGGGGATGGTGCCAAGATTGAAGATGCCTTATGCCTACTATTAAGGGCCTATAGGAACACCCCACATAGCACGACCAACGAATGCCCAGCAACACTCATGCTGGGAAGAGTCAGCAAAACTCGCTTGCCACTGTGGGATGTGAGCATGGGACAGAAGAAGAACGACAGCGTCCTGAGAGAACGAGATGCAACGGCCAAACAGAAGATGAAGGAGTATGCTGATCGAAAACGAAAAGCAAGGCATGCAGACCTGAAGCTTGGTGAGACCGTTTTGGCTAGAAAACTACAGTCAAGAAAGTCCGATGCAAAATTCTACCGAACACCCCTGACGGTCACTGGAGTAAAGGGCACAATGATCACTGCTTCATCCCCCAAAAGAACACTCACTCGAAACACGTCCCACTTCAAACGATTCGTGGATATGTCGGTGAAGGAAGAAACTAACACCAGCGCGCGACCTGATGAGAGCGTTGATGATGTGCCGCCTCCAGCAGAAGTGGACCCAGCTCCCCTCAGAACGTCTGCGAGGATCAAGATAAAACCCAAGAGACTGATTGAAGAGATCTAATCATCCGCCCAGGTTACTGTCTAAAGTTGGCGGGAGATGTCGTGTCGCTAGAAGACCACTAGAGGGCCATGTGCACAGATCCATACACCGACATGGACCTCAGCACATGACCCTGGACTGATATGACCAGTTTCCTGTCAAGCGCAGGAAGTGGTCAGGAGAGAGGCAGTCCACCCACAGACTCTGGCAGACTCAGACCCACTGAGCTGAGCTCCCAACAGCTCAGTTTCCCCAAGCTGTAATGTTCAATAAAGAAGTGTTACAAGTTACTCACGGCGTCTGAGTATTCCTTCAGGTTAGTTCCAGAACCTGACAACTGGCGACGACGTCCGGTCTTACCTACGCATGCCCGAGAAGCCTGCTGCCATCACCCGTGATCCGCTGCCACCGGAGGTGGCCTGAGGTGAGGCCGTGTCATCCTGGCACCCCACGAGTGCTGATGTGGACTGCGGTGCTGTGCTGGGCCCTGCTGAGGAGCGAGGTCTGTGCCCCCAGTCTGTGATAGTCCCGGAGTGGATCGAGTCCCACAGGTGTGAGAAACCCGTGGGAGTGAGGTGGACAGAGTGCTGTCCTTCCTGGTGCCGAGCACAGCTGTGGCGTATGGTGACATCGGGCAGAAAGAGGCCAGTGAGTAAAGCGGGCAGGCATTGCTGTGGACGCCCCTGGGAGTTTGGTTGGCTGCCCTGGGGTCCTCGCGCCTGAAGCTCCTGCCTCCACGTGAAAAGAAAAAAAAAAGCATAGCCTGCAATTTCTATGAACTGCCACAAGAGGGCGCCACATGCCCATTCAATGATTTATACAAAAGCATTGCTCCTGTAAAAGTCAGAGCCTGCAATTTCTGTGAACTGCCACATGAGGGCGCAAAGTGCCCAGTAAATGATTGTTACACAGTCTGTGCTCCTGAAACTGTAATGGACTATTCTCTATGGTGGTCATTTCTATGCTGCAGGATTTGAATTCCTGGCTGCGAAAAGACACACGGATTGCAGCAGTGATCCACACTGCACGGTGCTGCTGACTTGCCGTCGATTTCTGGTGGATCATCGCGCCCACTGGTCTAACCCTCACTGAGTGATCATGTCTGCTGAACGAACCGTCACATCCAGTGGATCAGGACAATATTTCGTGAGGCCTTCCCCATTCGTTCTAGGTGACAGCAGTAACTTAGGCCCTAGATGGACAACTTGGGTGAAGGAGCTGGATCAATTTCTTAAAGGCATCAAAGAAAATGATGATGAACAGAAACTACTACTGCTACAGAATTTGGCTGGCGCTGATGTAAGAGAAAAGATTCAATCAATGCCAGCATCTGCGCTTGACTCCTATGACTCCCTGAAAGCGGCGCTGAATGAAGAGTTCGTACCTGTGAGAAACCTGGACTATGAACGTCACACATTTCACTCGGCCTACCAAGAAAAGAATGAATCCATGGATGATTTTGTCGCACGACTGAGGATACTAGTAAGACACTGTGAATTTGACAAATATTCCAACGAGGAAGCAATTCGTCTCCGCATAATTGGAGGCTGCTGGTCCTCTGAGATGAGGGTGGTGTTACTACGCAAAGTCAAAAAGCTGCAGGAGATGGTGGATATGTTTCGTGCAAATGATCGTGCAGAGCGCTATGCTGCGCAAATGGAATCTGGCAAGCACGAAAAGAAAGACTCCGTCTGTTATGTGTCATCAAAGTCCAGAAAACATGACACAAGTCGAGAATCCAGACAGTCACTTCGTGAATCAAGGCACGGCATGAAACCTGCGTCAAGGAGGTCGCCCAAGAGGAGTGACACAAGACCCAGACACCTTGATAGACAGTGTTACCAGTGTGGCCTTGACTTTCCGCACGACAAAGAGTGCCCAGCCAAAGGTCACACCTGCCACAAATGCGGCAAGGACGGACACTTCAAAAGAATGTGCCGACAACCGTCACTTGACAAGAGAGAAAGGAGAGTCAAGGACCCAAGAAGGACTCGCCGAGACGTGCGCACCATAGACGTCAAAGGTGCCATGCCTCGCAAGAATCGTGCATCGTCATCGGAGATGTCCAGATCACTATCATCGGCCTCCTCTTTCAACAGTGCTGATGACAATGTCTTTCTCATGACAATTAAATCTGACCTGAACGCGTCCCCGTCCATTGAAATGCTGGTGGGGAAGTGCAATCACAAAGCCAGGTTTGTGATGGACAGTGGGGCGACACTTAACATCATGTGTGTTGAAGAGTTCAAAAAAATGTCTCCACAGCCTACCCTGGTGAAATCTCCAGTACGAGTATACGTGTGGGGATCGAAAGTACCTCTGGTGTGCAAAGGCAAGTTTCGCACGTTCCTGAAATATCGTCATGTGCAGGAAATTGTTGACATACATGTCCTAGTAGGTGATCTCCCTGCAAGCTGTTTGTTATCATTTGCCACCGCTTCAAAGATGGGTCTGATTACAATTAACTATTTGCTGAACACCAAGCTGCCCATAGAGGCTGAGTTCCCTAAGCTGTTCCAGGGCCTGGGCCGGATGAGAGATGTCAAAATAAAACTACATATAAATGAAGCAGTAAAGCCGGTGGCACAACATCATCGGAAAATTGCGTTCCACCTTCAGCCAGCTGTGGAAGCAGAACTCAAGAGTTTACTTGACTTGGATATAATAGAAGAATCGGTGGGCCCTACTCCATGGGTTTCGCCGATTGTTGTCGTACCAAAAAAGAATTGCAAGAGTAGCCAGGTGAGAATATGTGTTGACATGCGCCAGCCGAACCTCGCAATTGAGAGAGAGAGATATCCGGGCCCGCACCTGAGTGAAATGATCGTGCATCTGAATGGAGCAACGGTTTTCTCAAAATTAGATTTGAACAAGGGCTATCATCAACTGGTCCTTGACAAGCATTCTAGATATATCACCACGTTCGCGACGCACATGGGCCTATTCAGATACAAGCGCTTGAGCTTCGGCATATCGTCCGCAGCTGAAATATTTCAAGAAACCATCAGAAAAGTTATTCGTCCCGTCACAAATGCATTCAACTATAGTGACGATATTTTGGTATTTGGAAGAACAAGAAGAGAACACGACAAAGCCCTGAAAGCTGTATGCATCAGACTACAAGAGGCCAATTTGACTTTAAACAGGGACAAGTGTGAGTTCTACAAGCACGAACTCAAGTTCTATGGACACGTGTTTTCTGGACAAGGAATGAAACCTGATCCAGATAAGGTGATGGCCCTAGCATCCACACCTGCCCCAAAAGATGTGACTGCCATCAGATCTTTCTTGGGCATGGCCAGTTACTGTGCAAGGTACATAAAAAATTTTGCGACCACGAGCTCCCCCCTCAGAGACCTTACCAAGCAAGGCAGGGAGTTCGACTGGTCCGCGGATTGCCAGAAAGCGTTCGAGAAGATCAGGTCAGACATTGCGAACGCTAATGACATGGCATACTTTGACCCTGAACTAGAGACAGAGCTCACGGTGGATGCCAGCCCAGTGGGGCTCGGTGCCATTCTGGCTCAGCAAAGATACGGAGCTGAGACTCACAAGAAGATTGTTGCGTATGCCAGCAGGAGTTTATCTGACGTTGAAAAAGCCTATTCACAGCCAGAGAAGGAAAGTTTGGCTGTGGTGTGGGCTTGTGAGCACTTTCACTTATTCCTGTACGGAAAAAAATTCAGGATTGTCACGGATCATCAGGCACTTCTGACAATTTTCGGCAATCCCAAAGCCAAGATGCCGCCCAGAATTGAACGCTGGGGTATTCGCCTGCAGGAGTATAACTATACCATCGTGCACAAGCCTGGCAAGGAACACAACCCTGCTGATTTCATGTCCAGGCATCCCCTTGCTACCTCCGAAACACGTGATTCCATGGCCGAGGACTACCTCATGTTTGTTTTGCAGGCTGCTGCTCCGTCTCCGCTATCTCTGACTGACATTGCTGAAGCCACAATTGAGGATGACACGCTACATGCAGCCTTGCACATCGTTGATCACAAGAAGTGGCACTGCTTTGAAAAGGAGGTGGGGGGCAGAAAGTCACATATTGACATGGACGAACTGGGGCACCTGAAAAGAGTACAGGATGAACTATCTGTAGCTTCATGCGGCATATTACTACGGGGTTGTCGCATCGTTATCCCGAAATCACAGCGACAACGTGTGGTGGACCTTGCGCATGAGAGTCATCGAGGAATTGTTGCAACCAAACGAGAACTGCGGGAACGTGTCTGGTTTCCAGACCTGGATCACATGGTCGAAGAGACTATAAAAAACTGCCATGCCTGTCAATGCATAGGGCCTGTTGATAAGCCTGCTCCCCTCATTATGACCAAGCTGCCCGAGCGAGTGTGGCAATCGACAGCCATTGATTTCTTCGGACCCATGGGGTCAGGAAAGTATTTTCTAGTCATCATGGATGAATACTCCAGATTTCCAGTGGTCAAAATGATCTCTTCCACCAGGGCTGCAGTGGTAATGCCGGCGCTGGACGAAATATTCGCGGAATGGGGTATTCCAGAGTCAGTGAAATCTGACAATGGACCGCCATTCAATGGGAGTGAGTTTGGAGATTTTGCCAAGCGACTCGGTTTTGTACACATGAAAGTGACTCCCTTATGGCCTCAGGCCAATGGAATGGTCGAGAGATTCATGGGGACTCTCAAGAGAATGGTACAAAGGGCTGAAGGGGATGGTGCCAAGATTGAAGATGCCTTATGCCTACTATTAAGGGCCTATAGGAACACCCCACATAGCACGACCAACGAATGCCCAGCAACACTCATGCTGGGAAGAGTCAGCAAAACTCGCTTGCCACTGTGGGATGTGAGCATGGGACAGAAGAAGAACGACAGCGTCCTGAGAGAACGAGATGCAACGGCCAAACAGAAGATGAAGGAGTATGCTGATCGAAAACGAAAAGCAAGGCATGCAGACCTGAAGCTTGGTGAGACCGTTTTGGCTAGAAAACTACAGTCAAGAAAGTCCGATGCAAAATTCTACCGAACACCCCTGACGGTCACTGGAGTAAAGGGCACAATGATCACTGCTTCATCCCCCAAAAGAACACTCACTCGAAACACGTCCCACTTCAAACGATTCGTGGATATGTCGGTGAAGGAAGAAACTAACACCAGCGCGCGACCTGATGAGAGCGTTGATGATGTGCCGCCTCCAGCAGAAGTGGACCCAGCTCCCCTCAGAACGTCTGCGAGGATCAAGATAAAACCCAAGAGACTGATTGAAGAGATCTAATCATCCGCCCAGGTTACTGTCTAAAGTTGGCGGGAGATGTCGTGTCGCTAGAAGACCACTAGAGGGCCATGTGCACAGATCCATACACCGACATGGACCTCAGCACATGACCCTGGACTGATATGACCAGTTTCCTGTCAAGCGCAGGAAGTGGTCAGGAGAGGGGCAGTCCACACACAGACTCCGGCAGACTCAGACCCACTGAGCTGAGCTCCCAACAGCTCAGCTTCCCCAAGCTGAAATGTCCAATAAAGAAGTGTTATAAGTTACTCACGGCGTCTGAGTATTCCTTCAGGTCAGATCCAGAACCTGACAGTAGACACAGTCGATGTCCCCAGGCCTGGCGGGGAGGCAGGATGGCGGAGGGTCGGCAACGTCAGCACGTCTTTTAGGGGGCGGCGCCCAGTCCCGGGTCCAAGAGATGGGGCTGTGAAGAGGCATTCAGAGGAGTGAAAAATGACATCACTCGTGCACCCTTCTTAAAACCCTTCGATCCTAACCAGGACACTGTTCTCACGGTAGGCGAAAGTGCGTATGGCCTGGGGGCTACCCACAAGCAAAGCAATGGGTTCTCGGATCGCACTGTGGCCTTTGCTTCTAGAGCCCTCCATGAGGCAGAAAGCAATTACTCGACCATTGAAGAGGAAATGCTGGCATGCACTTGGGCCACAGAATACTTCAGGACGTACCTGCGGGGTAGGTGGTTCACCATCAAAACAGACCACAAGCCCCTGATCCACAAATTACAGGAACTCACCTTTTCCATGGAATATGTTCCGGGATGGAGGACAAGAGAGTAGACTGACTCTCATGTCTACTGGTGGAAGCCGAAGATGTGACGGAGTGGGATACTGAAGAGTGTATAGTACCCAGCATTGAGGATGTGATGGAGCGAAAAATGACACCCTGACCAAAGTAACGAGCTACGCCAAAGGTATATGGCCTCCTGAGAGGACACTGCCACAATACATCCAACCATACAGAAAGATAGCATCTGAAATATCAATGGAGGACGGCGTACTTATGAGGGATGAAGTACTGGTGTCTCCCAGATAACTAATCTCGAAGATCTTCTCCATGGCACATGAAGGCCTCCTGGGCATCTCTCTTACCAAACGGAGGACAAGAGAAAAGTTCTGGTGGCCTGGTTTGGATGCGGAAGTTGACCGGCAGTCAGGAACTGTCACGTCTGCAAAGAAAGCGATAAGAGGCTGTGAACTCCCGAAGGGCCACTTCAACCAGTCCCATGGACCGGAAAGGTGTGGGAGAAGGTCGGCCTGGACTTCATTGGTCCTATAGAAAACCTGCCGGTAGAACAAAGGTTTGCAGTCGTAGCAACAGACTATGCCTCAAAGTGGATAGAACTTCACTTTGTCCAAAACATTACCACTCTCACCACAACAGAAATACTGAGTGAGATATTCAGTAGGAAGGGTTGTCCAGAATACCTCGTTTTGATAATGGGGTACAACTGATTTCACACAGCACGACGCAGTTCCTGAAGGTCATGGGAATATGCCACATCAAGTCTGCTCTCTATCATCCACAAGCAAACAGGCTGGTTTGCTGGTGGAGCCAACCAAATGATTAAGGAGAGCATACAGGCAGCACTAGCCTCTAGACCTAATGTCAGAGAAGCTGCCCTGAGGACAGTGAAAACACACTGAGTCACGCCTAACTCAGTAACAGGTATATCTCCCTTCCAGATGATGCGATCCTAGCTGGCTGAGAGGAACTTAGAAGAAAGCACACCAGAGGCCGGCAGGAGAAAAACAACGAAATAGAAGCTCAGAAAAAACAGACCGAGGTACAACACCAGCGATGCAACTAGAAAGTGCCACAATGAGGAAGGCGACATGGTCAAAGTAAAGCTGCCACAAAGATACACAATCGAAGTGCAGCCGAGCCATGAAAGTTGTGTCGGTAAGATGGAGCACCAGCTGAGTTCCTGTAATTCGTGGATCATGGGCTTGTGGTCTGTTTTGATGGTGAATCACCTACCCCGCAGGCATGTCCTGAAGTATTCTGTGGCCCAAGTGCATGCCAGCATTTCCTTTTCAATGGTCGAGTAATTACTTTCTGCTTCACGGAGGGCTCTAAATGCAAAGGCCACAGTGCGTTCCGAGAACCCATTGTTTTGCTTGAGGGTAACCCCCAGGCCATGCACACGTACATCTAGCGTGAGAGCAGTGTCC
>JAWWEL010189666.1:0-12753 GCA_035582915.1 Necturus beyeri | reverse complement strand
AAGGATGACACCCATCACTCAGGGACAAACCAGGTGTGGCCAAAACAACTGGTGGGGCCGAGCATCCCGACCCGACCCTCTGCCTGCCTGCGGACCTCGTGGTGGGCGGAGAGGAGGCGTGCCGTAGCATCCTCTGATCTCCGCTTATGGCCAACTTATAATGGTCAATAAAGACACATGTGACAAACTTATATTCCGTTATAGCTGGAGTGAGGGGCTATTCCCTCCCGCCCCCCTTTATCAGTGAGCCCCCAATTTGGGATTGAAATCCGGGGAGAAAGCAGACGGTAGGCGGGCCCAAGCCTCACTGTGTCGTCACACCTGGTTCATCCCTCGGGGTGCAGGTAGGCTGACCCACATTTCCCCAGGCGTCAACCAATAACACGTCCCACAGTAAGCGCCTTCAGTGTGTCTGTTTCACCCCGACCCCCGCCTAAAGTGCTGTAAATCGTGAGACATGTCTCTGGTACCCATCGTCTGTCTGTGAACGCAAGAAAGATGGCCTTGGATGTAACAGCTCTCCTTTGTTCTGAGACGGCGGAGGCCCTGTCCAGTGAGAACCGGTTCCAGAGGTGCATTCCAAGCCAATTAGCTGCACACTAACTCATGGCCCAGGCCTGGATGTTTTTATCGCCGCTAGCAGACCTGGGCATTCAGGCTAAACAGAGAGGGCGGGGCATCCGGTCAGGTTCCATCTTGAATGCACAGCCAGAGGCCTTCCATTCATTGCAATGGGGATAAACGCATACAATGAAACATCAGCATTTCTGGTAAGGAGAGAAACAATACACCACACACCGATTTGAATATAACCTGCTGGTCTGAGCCCACAATCCACATAACAATGCATTCTGCACTGCATTTGCAGCGCTACATTTTGCACATAAACCCCTTTGTGTGCACAACAGCATTATAAATGGATGGTGCAGATATGGAGGGACACACAAATATGAAAACCGCCGTCCTCACCAGAGCCTAACCTTCATGGGAGCGGTTCTAAACCCTCGGATGATAATCGCTTTTCTTCTATCCAAGGGGATTCTCTCTCTGTCCAGAAATGCTACAACCATTTTCTGATGAGAAATTGGACTTCTGCACTATGGTTTCAGAAAAGCTTAGGTCTAATGGCCTCATGCATACATGTAGTGCCATTAGCCAGACTCAAAATGAGAATAACTCAACTGTATTTAGCATCTGTATGGCCCTAAGCATTAGACACGCAAGGCAACATGCTTCCTATCCCAAGCCAAGTACTTTCAGACGTCCAGTGTTGGTTTCAAGAGAAAAACCTTTTGGTGGGTGTTCTCTTTCACCATCCAGATATTCCAATCTTCACAGATTCATTGGATTACAGCTGGGGCACTTCTCTGGGAGACCCCCAGTCCATGACCTCTGGACTCAGGAGGACAAATGATTGCACATAAATTTACTAGAATTGAAAGCAATATTGCTTGCTCCAGATGTATTTCTCCCGAATATAAGTAACAAGAGTGATAATATTCACAGATAATACTACAGCTGCTTTCTACCTCAGCAAACAAAGGGGGAGGGGGAGGGGGGGGACACGTACACAGTCCCTGTGCCTTTTCACCCTGGGCCTTTGGAATTGGGCTCTCCAGAATCAGATCCGCATCTCTGCAATCCACATTCCAGGAACCCAGAACACTTTGGCAGACTGAGTCATCTTTATCACCAATCTTATGAATGGGAGCTTCTCCCTCAAATGTCAGATTCCCTATTTGAGCTATGGAGTTTTCGCCATCTAGATTTGTTCTCAACTCCCCAAAACAGCAAATGTATCCAGTTCGTATCCTGCACGGGCCTGGGAGCACACTCGCTAGGAGACTTGTTCCTTCTGAATTTGGTGGAGAAGTTTGCTTATGCATTTCCTCCACTTCCCTTACTCCCAAAAATCATAAGCAAGTTCAAATCCAGCCATCCTTGCCAATTGATTCTGATAGCACCGAATTGGCCGAACTGATTCCTGCAGCCCTGCTTTCATCCCCCTCTTCCTGAGGGTCTCCTGATTCAGCAAGAATATTGCATCCCTCCTCCACCCCCCCAATCGCTGAACCGGACAGAGCCTGGTACCTGAACATCTAACTCTAGGCCACTTGGTCCTCTCTCAAAATAACCAAGATTTTTCAGGCTGCAAAGAAACCTTCCTCCAGATCTCAGTACCACAGCAAATGAGTTCCTTTTTCCACTGGTGCCTAGATCATCAAAAGAACCCCCTGGAATGTTCTTTGGACAATATCCTTTCCTTTATTTCCAATTTAGCCAGCACTCGTATACAGATCTACTCATGCAAATCTTATCTGGCAGCTACTGGAGCATATAAAAACCTAAAAGATGCCTCCTTTTCTCTTTCCAGTCCAGTAGTAAAGAGACCTTGGGAAGGGCTCCTTAGACTATTTCCTCCAGTTAAGTCCCCCTCCATCGTGGGACCTTTTTCCTAGTCTTATCAGGTCTTATCAGAAAACCTTTTGAGCCAATGTCTTTTTCAGACATAAAATGTGTTATCCTGAAAACTGCTTTTCTAGTAGCCATCACTTCTGCTTAGATGCATTGGTGAGCTACAAACTTTCTGCAGCTGAACCTTTCACCATTTTCAACAAGGATAATGTGTCTCTCCGTACGCATTCATCCTTCTTGTCTAAAGTTCCCTCGGAATTTTATATTAATTGGGAAATATTCCTCCCATGTCCCTTTCCTGATCCCGCTTCTGATGCTGAGAAATCTCTTCACTGCCTAGATGTTTGCAGATCTCTCAAATTCTATCTCAATTGCACAAAATCATTTCAGAAGTCCCCTAGAATCTTCATTACGTTTGGGGGGTTCTAATCCAGGCTCTCTAGCTTCTAAACCTAGCATAGCTAGATGGGTTGTATCCTGCATTTCAGAATGTTACAAAATTCAAAATATCCCTGTCCCCTCTGGCCTTCATGCCCATGCAGTTAGGGCTAAAGCGATAATTTGTACATTTTAATAATCAACAAGTTGACATGTGTATGTTTGTTGTTGAATTGTTCATTGTCTTGAACAATTTAACAACCGTTTCAAAGTGTATTAAAATCATTGCCTCAAGTCATGACCTGAATCTTTACAAAAACAGAAACACAAATCCATGTATTACATTGCAGCTTTAAAAATACAGTATACTTCCGATTCTTTCATCATTACAGATCGGTAAATTTGCAGGATCAACTTACTGAAACTTAAGGAAAGGAAAGTACAAATTACCTGGCAAAATATGTAGCTTAAAAATAAATTATTGCAAAAAAATCACTTTTTAGACTGAACAGGTGAAATCTAAGCTGCTGTGTTGCTGAGGCTTATGTGTAACCCACTGATGTATTTAATGGACACTCTGTTATGGGGAAATCCACAGTTTCAGGGCACGCTATGAGAAATGGGGAGACGGGCATGGGATGACAGTCGTACATTGGGGGACCTCTACAGCAATGGCAGATTTCTTTGGTTTGATGATTTTTGTAACAAATGGAATGCAAGTAGAAAATGTTTTTTTCTAAATGCTAAAACGGCAGCAGTGGCCAGCACAATGTGGCTACATTTCGTAGAGCAGCCTGGGGATCATGCAGTCAATAATATGTAATAAAACATAACTTTAGAGATTCTTCATAGAATGAACCTTGTGGTGAATCCAAATTGGGTGCAAGTGCGATGAGGCATCATTCAATTCAATTCAATTTCAATTTATATATTCACAGTGTAGGCACGCCTCCAAAATAAGGGGGTAACAGATAAAAATACACTAATAAAATCCATTTATGGGGAGGGAAAAGCCAAACGGCAGAAGTGCGTTTTACAGTGGGCTTGGAAAAGGGGCAACAACGGTTGGCCTCTGAGTAGGGCAGGGAGTGAGTTCCAGATAGATCTCTGGTGCCCTACTTGAGAAAGACCGACTTCCCAGGTTTGGATGCAGTGTCTGTGGCATGGTCAGACGGACCTCCCCAGAGGATCGAAGGCTGTAGTTCTTTATCTTCTATTGCACTAGTCAAGACTGCAGCTATGTCGCTCCAGAACCCTGCCAGGGCTTTAAAGGTCATTACGGCCACGTTGTATCTCACACAGAAGATACCGGCAGCCAGTGCAGGCTACGCAGAACCGGGGTGATATGGTCAAGGCGAGAGACATGTCTCAGCATCTGAGTGGCTGCATTCTGCACCAGCTGGAGCTTCCGCATGAGGCACATAGGAAGTCCTGCAAAGAGAGCATTCCCATAGTACAGACACGTTCACACAAAGGCATGAACAGTGATTCGAGGTCCGTTGAAGACCAGATCGGCCGCAATCCTCGTATAGTCCTCAGTTACACAGGGTGTGTGTGGTACAGTCGGATGAAAAGTACATTTTGGGAGGAGATTGCCATGTACCATGCAGAGATTACTGGATGGGCTTTACTGTATTCCATTAAGCGAGCAAATTGACACTTCTTGCATAGGCATTTTGGATTAGCGACCAGTTGATAGTCTTACTTTGGGAAGACTCAACACCTCTGCGGCTTGGGGTGTGGCGGGGATCTGGCTCAGTGCGCAACAGCTAAACATGATTTGATTCGCATGCAGAATGTACAGTATTTACTATATGGGATACCTTTCGAGACTCGGACTCTCATGTCTCCCTGAAGGGAATGATGGCTAGTTTCCATTTGAAAACCCTGTTTACTGGTTATACAATTGTAAAATGAAGAGGTATAATATGTTCCGGGTACAGTTGGCTGTATTGGATAAACCAGTTTCCTTTTCCTTTATTTGTGTTTTTTTTTTGTATTTTCTGAAACGCTAATAAAGTACTTAAAAGAAACATTTCTTTAGAATTCTGCCTTCTTCTGCAGTTCTCTGTAATATTTCTTCAACCATGGGGACGATCCTGGACACCCTGTGAACTCCCCATAGGATAGAAATGGGACAAATAAAAGAGAAACTTCCAAAACTGGCCTAAAATCAAATGTCTTGAATGTAGACTCTTGATAGCGATCATAAGATCTGAAGCTGTCACCCAGCCTTCCTATAACCAGAAATGTTTTGGAGGAGATTGCTGCTTGTTTCTGAGTGAGCTTAGAAAATGGAAGTGTCAATGTTGGCAGGAATCGTAGTCCATTTAAATCTTCTGGCCAAAGGAGGTGACCATACCGGAGGGTGCGGTTTGCACGGTGCAATGAGCAGTTTTGAGGTGAGGTCGCATGAGAGCGGAGAGCTGTTGCTTTATCTAAATGTGCTTACAAACCCCTTCGAACATGCAAAGTGTGATTTTGTTGAACCTTTGGTTAAAATATGGGTGATGACACGTCTTAGCCATTCTGGTGGTGTCGAAGCAAAGATCTTGTGCTGCTAATGCTGCACGCGCCGCTAGACGAGCTTGTTTGTAGTTGTGCGCGATACAAATGTGATAAATAAAATAAACAATCTATTATCTAAGTCTGTAACATTAAAAGTCTAGAAAAATAAATTTGACATAACATGTTATGTTTAGGACAAGAATTGGGTAGTTTAAAACCTTCATTAGCATCCCAGAAGTTAGAGTACTTCGGCTTTGGAGATCTGTTCATGAAAATACCTGCACCACCGAAACTGGCCAGGCTGATATAAAATTAGTTTGAGTACCCGGTGTACAAGCATTCCTTATAAGGGACTAGGGACGTACATCAGAAAATGTTTTCATGCTAATAATTTTCATACCATTTTATGGTTGTTAAATGGACTGGTGTGAAAAACGTTACATGGATTGGTGTGCAATTTATACATTTTACAATGTGCATGTGAGCTCTGTCAGCGAATGGGACCAAAGACAGCAGTCCATAATTCAGATGTAAATTCTCCATCTTCCGTTTTCTTCTTTAACGTTTAGGACAGCGGCAGGAATGTATTTGTTGAAGAGGTGATCCTGATGAGAGCAGACACAGCAAGGAGGGCATGGGGGCACTCTGTGGTTACATTATTAAACTATAGAATTGTACAAGTTGAAACAGTTTAAATACATGAAATTGTCAGGGTTTAGGGGTTCCCAGAGGGTCCTCCTACTTACCTTGTAAATAACCCGGAGTGATGGGATGTTGGTGTCAGGGATCAGGAAGACAGTCTGGATTTTACCTGAGCACCAAGGAGAACTGGATGAGCCTTAGTGGAGTACCTGGACGCCTCAGGATGAAGACATGGAACACTCACTCCTACGGGACCCTGGATCCTGCTGGCAGTGGACCGGTCGCCTAGGTAGGAGCCACTTCGATGACAGCTGCAATTCCCATCCTCCGTGGCAGACCCGAACCAACAACTCTAGGTTAGCCGGGCCTACGAAGGAGGTAGGGATGCCAGGAAGGAAGTGGAATGGTAAGGAGTGGAAAGGAGTTCAGCCCATGAGGAGTAGGGAAACCTGCAGTGAAAGCACAAAACAGGAAAGCAAGTTTGAGTGACCGACCTGGACCCTTACTGCACTGCCCCCTCCCCTAGCTACCCACCTCTCAATGGATTGGGCTGGAGGTCCTCTGGCATCCCCGAGAAGAAGTCAGGACAGGGATGGTATCTCCTGCGGGGCTGGTGCAGTCTCTCCAGTGCAAGGAGCAGCGGGTATTCTTCACCCACCCAAAAGCGATGGCTGTGCCTGTGGTACTAGGGCGAGTCTGAGTCTTTGATGTAATGAAATAAATTCTCTTATTTGTTCTTGTCGCTGCAACCGCTCGCGCCGCCAGGGAACGTGGGGGGACTCCCAGCTACCCACACCAATCCTTTGGGGAAGGAATGGAGGGAGACTGGTGCGGTAGCGAGTACCCCCCGGTGGAAGATGGAGGGGGGTGGAGCTTTCTTCCACCTCCGCTTCCTCCTCTGTCAAAGGGGCAGTAGGAAACACAGGAAGGGCCAAAAGGATGAGCTGTTAGAGCTCAAGGGTGCTGAGAACTGTGGGGAGGAGCAATGGAAGGGCTGCCCTGACAAGGGCCTGAGTAAATGTCCCACTCGGGAAGATGGGGGCCTTACAGACCGGACGGAGCCCTCAAGGAGCATGAGGAGGCCTGGGGGAAGCGAAGCCAAGACAGGAATGCGCAGAGTGCCTGATGTGACAGGCAGCGCCTGTCCGGGTTTGGCACCCGCGCCGGAATGTAGACGGCGTCTCCCGAAGCCAAAGTAGATTCACAGAATGCAGCACTGGATTCGTGGGGGGGGGGGGCTGTAAGAAAGCCAACAATGTGTAAAGCTCTGGTGGTGGCAAGAGCCCAAAGAGGTATGTCTGACCCCTTTGACGGCGTTGCAAGGAATGTCCGTTTTCCCCCGAGCAACGGCCACTCCTCCCAACATTCTAAAACTGCAAGCTGGCGCGCACAGGAGCCCCTTGCACAGCGTTCCTGCCCTGCACGTGAGCCCATCAGATGCGGCCCCCAGGACGGCCCGGGAAACCTCTCCCGTCTTTTCCACCCCCGCTGCCGTGGGCCTCTCCGATTAGTGTGACTGGGAGAGGCCAAGATCTGCTGAAGCCTCTCCCAGGTCACCACTGGCAAGGCGTCCGGCTGCACAAGGGCAGGAGAGAGAGCCGGTGGGGAAGGAGAGCGAGCTGAATAGTCTCCTCCCAACCTGAGAAACTCTTCTGAGGACTTCCTGTCTTGCGGGGAAAGCGCTGGGACGCCCTCATCCTCTTGTGCAACCTCAGAGGGGATAGGGAATGGTTCTGCCTCGACGGTAGGCACTTCCAGGGGTCCCAGAGCCAACTCATCCCTCTCCTCCTCTATCTCTGCCTCCTCTTCCCAATAAAGCCTGCCTGCCTCCACTCTGGCCCGTGGGGTCTTAAAAGTTGGAGGATGTGGACTTCATGGCTTTGGGGTTGAAACGTTTGTGGGACATTGGCGTTCAGAGGTACCCTCGTACGCAGCAGGAATAGGTGTGCCGCTCCTAATGAATGAATGAGGCAACTTAATATAGCGCACACCACGACTGTGAAAGTCGCCTCTGCTGAAAGTGTGTTGATGGACACAGAGAATGCAGGCATCCGCCATCTTGACCATGCAGCCAAAGTCGATGGGGGCCGCCATGACACCACAAAGACGTCTGTGCGCATGCGTGGAAATGAAGCAACCCAACCTTCGCCTGTCAGGAATCGCGCACATTCCGGTTGGTCCATTGTCCAACATCTTTATAGTGAACACTGTCTTGGAGTCTCGTTTTCTCAGAGGTGTAGTTTTTTCTACCTCATTGATTGGAAGGGGTACAGCCCTGCCGATCACTGCTGGGAACCAACCTCCATGGTCACTTCTCTGCCTCTTGTAGGGCTTTCCACCGCTCCCATCCTGATACCCCGGCCTTCAGTTGGCACCCAGTGTCGCTTCTAATAGGGGAAGAGGGTACTGTCAGGGGTTTATGGGTTCCCCGAGGGTCCTCCATCTTAACTGGTAAATATCTCTGAATGGTGAGACTTGTGATGTTGTGGACTTCATGGCTTTAGGATAAAAATGTTTGCGGGACATTAGTAGACAGAGGTACCCTCGCACGCAGCAGAAATAGGTGGCTCCTGCTGAACAGAGCTTGTTGAAGGACATAGAGAATGCAAGCGTTGGACATCTTGGCCATGCGGCCTATGCCAATGGGGGCCGCCATGAGACCATGAAGGGGTCTGTGCGCGTAACCAAAGTGATCTGATTAGGCACATGCACACAGACCCGAAATGGCGCAGCCACAGAGGAAACCTTCGCCTGTCGGAGATCATGCTAATTTGTACAGGAAGTACCATGGGGGCATGTACTTCCACTAGGTAACTCCCCTTCCTGTTATCTCACTACAAAAGGGCCATGAAGGGAACAGGACTGTCGGGTCCTGATTGGCGTAGTGCTGATGGTGGCTTGCCACACCTCCGCAACACCACCTTCTGCTGATTAACAAGCAGGAGAGTGGAGGTACGCGAGGTGGAGCAGCCGCTCCTGAAGTTCCTGTACAAGGACCAAAAAGCAAGATTAGTGTCCTTCTAGGATTTCAGAAAGGAATGCACAGAGTAAGACCAATAACTACCTGTGAGGACTTGTGGATCACTGGCAGTGGCTTTGGTGAACAGTAAAGGAGGGGTACTTGAGTCTCAAGTGGAGCGGCTGCAGTAAACTGAGGTCAGGAACTGGGGCTGTAGAGACACAAGGAACAGTGGATGCTAAGTACCAGAGGGGCCGGTTCCTATGCTTTTGTGCTGAATGCTTGTGTATGAAGGACTGTACCTGTAGTGGTAAGGTTGCTGATTCAGTAGACAGATGAAGGTAGGCAGCTACGGGTAGTGTAACCGAGGGAGAGCACCGCCGGATGTCTGCGGAGAGAATGGGAGGAGTGAAAAGGAGCAAGCCGTGTCAGATTCACATCAGGAGGTTAAACAGTTAACTCAAAGCACAATTACCTTCACAAAAGATTTATAGTAAGTAAATCCGGTGTGTCCTACCTGAGGCAGACTTGCAGGAACATCCCGAACCCACTGGTAATATGCAGGATCCCTTTGAGCTGGCCTGGTTTCCTCCTTTTCCCCGATTTTCACAGGAAGATATTCAAGGCCGGACATTGGGAGGGTGATGGTGGGTGAAGGGGATGAGGTGATGGGAAGGATGGGCCTTGTCTTCCTGAGTAATTCCCTGTGTATAGAGAAAACACCATGTGGGTCACCGTGGACTGTTCAACCCCCTAAGCTATGCTCTTTCCCTCCCCCCTGGAGTCTATCTTACCCTGTGCAGGGTTGGAGTACACTTCTGGAATTAGCGTATGAGTTGGAAGGAAGCGGGCCCGGGAATGAAGAACTAGCAGCCTAAATCCTGCCAGTCAATAGTGGAAATGTTTTAATGCAGTCTCTTCCTCCAGTTTAATAGCTCTCATGGAATAAAGGCTTTCGATGCAAGCTGTTCTGTTCTGCACTTAATGTAATTTCTCCGGGAATGGTATTCCTCATGCATTCTCTTTCTGCAGTGATATAACTTCTCCTGGGATTAGTGTTTGCTAGTGCAGTGTTTTCCTACAGTCTTGTAAGCCTTCTGGATTCAGTGTTCCTAGAGAAGTCTATATGCAGATCAGTAACTTCTCCTGGAATTAGTGGGCCAGATACTCGTAGGTGGTAATTTTACAGAATTTTTATTTTTTATTTTTTAAACAATACTTTATTATTTCGGTAAATAACAAAACAATAGTTACAGTGCAGCACTTTCATGACGCACAAATGGTGGGCAAAAGAGACAAAAATAGGCATAAAAAGTCGAACAGAGGTATCAAACAACACCCATCTCATATATAAAGCGCTCCAGCCCACCCGGGGGTATTCTTTCCAGGGCAGGGAAGACAAACTAACAAGGGAAAATCCAATACATACAAGAGACAACAGAGGGAGAAGGAAAGACATACGAACAAAGGGAGAGACACCACAAAACTAAACTAAAGGGGGTCCACAGCGGGTCACTTCAAACTTAGAAGTCACAGCGGGTACCTCATCTAAACGATAAATGTGGCTTGGCTTTACCGGGGGGAACCATAAATCACAACCCTGTCACCAGTACCTCGCAGAGCCCATCACGTCGCCAGAAAACTCTAACCCACATCAACCGTTGCCTCCACACCCGGCTCTGGAATTGAAGCCAGCAAGGTCTCCGCCCTCTCCGGCTCCCAAAAGATATACTCCCTCTCATTATAGGAAACCCTCAGTTTGGCCGGTTGTAAGAGCCCGGCCCTAATCCCCTTTGCAAGAAACCTCTTTTTAATAGCATTGAGCCACTTCCTTTTCTTCGTCGTCTCCGGGGAAAGATCAGGAAACAACAAGATCTTCCTCCCCTCAAACATCACTCCCTCCTTCTTCCTTCTGGCTTCCCGAAGTAACCTCTCCCTGTCGGTAATATCCGACACGCTAAAGACCAATGTCGGTCCGGACTCCAGCACATCTCCTCCCCTAGGGGACCCCCCCTTCACCCTGAAGCACTTTTCCACGTAAAATGGATCTACCTCCATATCAATTCCCAATTCGGAACTCAACCACTTAGAAACAAACATAGGGGGGTCCACCCCTTCCGCACCCACTGGCAGACCCAGGACCCTTATCTGGCGTCCCCTAACAACATTTTCAAGTACTTCAGTTCGTCTACTCAGGCGCTTATGTTCTTTAACCAGTGCAGCAATCGACATCTCTGCCTTTTTACGGAAGTCCACCGCCTCCTCGTGATGTTTCTCAAGATTCCTCATGTTCCCCTCTGCTGCACTGGCCCTGTCCTCTAGGCCAGTCACCCTAGCCGTCAACTGGTCAAGTTTAGTGTTAATCTGTGTGACGGACCTCCCGTTGTCTTTCACCTGAGTCTCAATTCTGAGCAGGGCGGCCAATATCGGATCCGCTTCTGGGGGGGGGGATCCTCCCCTGGACCTCCCCTTCGATGTGCTGCTGTCCTTCCCCGCCCTGGGGCCAAAAAAGCCAGGATCCACAGTCTGCTTACTCCTCTTGGTCCTCCCTTCCGCCATCTTGCCGGTCCTTCGGGCGTCTCCCTCCTAGCCGAACCTCTTCCGCCCCCGCTCCTGCCGTACGGGCGTATCCCCCTCCACCTCCCCGCGCACTCACCACTGATCTTCACAGGCTCACCAGTGTCCGTGCGCCGTCTTCCACTCCAACGGCTGCCTCTCTCGAGCCAGTGCACCCTCCAACCCTGCGGCTCACCGCGGGACCGGGCCGCCCGGACATATCCCTCCCCGGCCAGGCCGGATGAAGTAGCCCAAAGGGGATGGGCGGGGCCACCGTTCGAACGGCGGCTCCAGTCAGGGCTCCTCCCGGTCCGGCCAAAACACCGCCCGGGTGGGGGTCACCAGCAAGTCCACCTTCAACCAGGGATCTGTGTCCTGCGCTGCCAAACCAGCTCCACGGTCAGCACTCATCCGCGATCCGAGGCACGGGGTCGAGGGGGGAGGGGGCACCCAACTTCCGAGTCAGAAATCACAAAAATCACTGGAGACGGGGGCCTCAAAAACACACCTCCGGGTGCAGAGGCACTTCACCAACCTGGGGGCCGCATTTCCATCGGCACCCCCCAAGCAGAAACGGTCCAAATCGGGTCCGTTACAAGCTACAAGCGGGAGCTCTGCAGGAGCACGTCGAGCCTCCACGGCGCCAAGCCACGCCCCCATTTTACAGAATTTGAAGGAATTTGTCATTCTGTAAAATTCCTTAAAATTCTGTAAAATTCCTTAAAATTCTGTAAATTACCACCTACGAGTATCTGGCCCAGTGTCTCTTGAGCAAGCGTTTTCCAGCAGTTAGTAACTTGTCCTGGAGATAATGGGCCTGATGATCGTAGGTCATAAAAAAATCGTTATTTCACGAGTTTTTCCCAACCAAGAACGACAGGCAATAAATAACGACCAAAAACCAATGATCGTACAAAAAAAATAACGATTCAGCCATTCGTTAACAGTCGTTAAAAACAAAAAAAACATTGCGGTCGTTAAGAGTCGTAAATCACGGGAACGCAAAGTAAATACCATAGCAAAAATACCGACTAATAACGAATGGTAAAGAATGTTAACGACAAATAACGAATGCACACAGAGCGTGCGGGTCCGGAGGCAGGCACCCAGGAGGACATGGAGGGCAAGTACTGGCCCTTCTCCCCCCCCTCCCCTTCGCCCCTTCTCCCCCCTAGCCCCCTCAGGGATGACAGGAGCCAGAGGATGCACCAGCAAGGTACGTATACCCCCCTAGGCACCCCTGCAAACCCAACCCCAAAGTGCATGCAAAGCCCCTGCAGCCCCTGACCCCTAAC
>JAWWEL010188556.1:0-12794 GCA_035582915.1 Necturus beyeri | reverse complement strand
AACCACGCTATCCCCTGAGAGTCTTGGTGATCTTGAAGAGGTCTTGAGACCCTCAGTGCTAACATCCTGGTTTTCCCGGTACTCCCCTAGTGCCTAGAGGAAATAAGTTGTTACACTAGGTCCCCAGCTTAACCATGTAGAGTGTGCCCTTTACTAGCCGTGTGAATGGATAGGTATGAATGATACTATCCTGACTTTGTGTGCTGGCCCTTGAGCGATACCAGTGCTGCTGTTAGCCCTGGGGAGGGACAAGATGGATGCCCCTTTGCCTGTGCTGCCCAGGGACACACTTCGCCCCCCTTCCCCATGACCCTGACTTGAATCTTGCAACCCAAACTGCAAGATGCAGTTGGTATTTGTAAAGAGCGGCAACATCTCTTTGTGTAAAAAGAGCCTCCCCTCCCCCCCACACACACACCTTTTTGTAGAAACTGTTCTATCTTACTTTTCTGCCAGAGGAGTTGTTGTTGAACCCCCCAGTGAGCACACACAAAGGGGACTGTTGAGTCACAGCCCCCCACCCAAACTGGATTTTACCTGTTCAGAGTCCTGCAGCCCTGAACCTGTGATTTGCATACAAAAAGGGACTGTTGGATTGGTGGAAGGTAAACTTGCGCAGGGTTGGATGGGGAGAATTGTGTATAAAATGGGCTCACCAACACAGCTCTTCAGATCAGCAATTTGGACTTCCTGTTGAGGAACCGGCCTTGAGCACCGGTAGAGCCAAAGATCCAGTACGAGAGGAATCGCCTGCTTGTGCCCTTGGGAGAAGGAACATCTGCCCACCACCATCTGAAACTGCCTGGACCAAGGACTACTTGCTCAGAGAGCCTAAGGAGTTTTGCCTGCAGAAAGGACTTCGAGGAGCGGGCTGCTTCACGGAACCAGCGCCGCCAAGACACGTGTGTTGTCCCCCCACCGACCCGAGGAGTGACTGAAGCGCCAGGAGAAATCCCCTGCCTGCCAATCTCGGGCTCTGAAAGCATCGCCAGAGCAACAGGAGTGTCACCTGCCTGTTCAGCAACCATCACGATTGAAAGCATCATCCTTTGCAGCATTACATCTTTTTCGCGCCGCTGCTGCCGGTGTGTGCACAAAGAGGTCTCTCCTAGACCTCCAACGACAAAGAAACCTGCACAGGTAATCACAGAGTGTGGGACATTTGCGAGGGAGTACCTACCGTGTGGGGGCAGAGACTTTCTAGTGACTTTAACGGGTGTTGGGGCACTTCTTTCCCGGGCGGGTGAAGTAGACTTTTGTCAGTGTTCCCAGCCAGCCAATCTGAGTAGCGCAGGGGCTCACACCCCCGGCTATTGACTTGCATTGTGTTGAACCGACCCAGTTCGGTTCCCCGTTATCCTTGTGTGCATTTGTGTGTATTTATCTTCTTCTTTGTGTTAAAAAATGATCCTATTTTGAGTTCATATAAATAAACATCTTTTATTTATAACATCCACGTGTGGACCTTGAGTTCCTGTGTTTCTGTATCCTTTGTTACCGTGACTGTGTTCAAACCTACATCTCATCCTTCGGGGAGTGAGGCCTCAAGACTGCTCAACCACGCAATCCACTGAGAGTCCTTGGTAAACTTGAAGAGGTATCGAGACCCTCAGTGCTAACTTCCTGGTTTTCCCGGTACTCCCCTAGTGCCTAGAGGAAACCAGTTGTTACAGGAAGGATCACAGCAATTAAAATGAATCTATTACCACGAGTACTATATTACTTCCAGGCGCTTCCCACTCTGGTACCTGAAGATTCCCTTAAAAGGATACAACACGACATATTTAAATTTATATGGAATGGGAAGAAAGGGAGAATATCTCAAAGGTCAATGATGAGACCAACAACTAGGGAAGGATTAGCAGTCCCCAATATCCAAAAGTACTACTGGTCGAGGCAAATTAGAGCAATATATAGATGGCAAGAGACAGAGATGCAGAAACAATGGGATCAAATAGAGAGGAACTTGATTAAAGATGATATTAGAGACATAGCTTTGTTACGCAAGGGTGCAAGACCGCGTGCAAGCTACACAGATGATATATTAGGAAACACATTAAGGATGTAGGATAAAGTTTGCAGACGATGCAAAATCTCTCCCTATCCATCGCCTAATACTCCAATCTCAACAACCCCGGCCCTAGAACCAGGCAGCTTTGCAAAGTGGGAAAGGGGTGGATGTCGGAGGGTCAAACATTTATACAACAGTGGGAGAATGTACAGAAAACGTCTAAATGAAAGCACCGGAGAAGGAACTAGGAAGGACAATAGACGAAGGCGAGTGGTTTGATGCATGGACAAGTGCGTGCAAGAGCTCGAGATGTGTAACCATAAAAGAATCTGCCATTAAACTATACACACAATGGTACTTCATCCCCGAACGACTGCACAAGATATACCCTGGCACCTCTGACAGATGCTGAAGGAACTGCGGGGTAAAGGGACATTAATACATATCATGTGGGGCTGTGGAATTGTTCACATTTTTTGGAAGGAAGTCTTCACACTAATAAAGGAGATGACTTTGATACAGATCACAAAAGATCCTAGCAGGACACTATTATGGATTAAAAGCGATGATGGGAACGGGGAAGGTACAGCAGAAATAGGGCTATTTATCTCTCATATGCTAGTCCCTGCTAGACTGACAATAACGAAATGTTGGAAGAAGGCAGAGAGGTCACCCATAAAGTATTGGTGGGACAATGTATGGTACTTGTACACAATGGAGACGATAAGCTTCGCCCTAGCCGAGAAACTTCCTAAGTTTATGAGAATATGGGATCCATTAATGGAATATGGAGAAACTGAAGATGACTGAGTCTATAAAATGTAAAAGGTGGAGCCATGTGGACCCTCTCATGGTGATAAATGTCTTCAAGGTACACCCCGGGGAGGAGGGTGATGGGGAGAAAACAATAAAACGGTATTTCAGGAATGATACTAAGTGGGGGAAGAAGGAAACGAAAACAGATGTAATAACAATAAGCAAAATGTAACCTTTGATGTCATCCCTTCCTTCTTTCGCCGAAAGTATAAAGCTTATTATTCAATTGTAATGTGGAATTCCTGAATAAAAATTATTGGAAAAAAAAAAAGAAAAGCAGGAACTGGCGGTTGGCATGTTGTGGGCGTATTTAAACTGGGTGGGGTGGGGCGCATTCTACCGGGGATGCTGGAATGCGTAGTAACCAACATTCTAAAGCAAACGTCTTTATCTTTGTAAAGAGCAGTTTTCCGGCCTGGCCTGCAATGGAGCAGGGTTCCCAACAAGGTTGGGAGGAAGCGAGTCCACAATGAAAGAGTAACAGATATTTCCTGTGCGCTGGATGAATGGAAACATGAAAATAGGTGTCTTGAAATCGTTTTCCTGAAGATACAGAGCGATAGATTGTAAAGTGACAATCTTGAACTTGTCTTTTCGTATCAATTTGTCTAACCTCAGAAGATATAAAAATCGGTCTATTCTTTTCTAAATCTTTGTCGACTAGCAATAAACCCCCTGTCCTCTTTGTTCCAAAGGGACTCATTCTACAACATTCTTTTCTAGCAGGGTAGACACCTCTGCTTTGAGAAGCAGTATATGTGCACTCGGGGTACCTTTCCAAGATGGAGCAATGCTCGGCGCCTTGAGGAACCTGTAGGGCATGCCCGAGTCGCACGTTTTCCAGCACCCACCGGTCTGCTGAAATGTTTCCCAAGCCTAGGAAATCAACTGCACCCTCCCCCACCCACAGGGGTGCTGTATGGAGGGGGTGCAGAAGACAGTCATTGCTTTGAGTGCTGTTGGGTTTTGGGTGGAGCTCCTGCAGCAGCTGAAGATTTTCCTCTTCCTTTCTGATGCTAACGTCCTTGATGATGTTGAGGTTGCTGTGAAGACTGACAACGCTGGTCTCCTTGGTGATGAACATGCTGGTAACGCCTGCTTCCAAAACATCTACATCTCTGACGGAACGAGGACCTTCTTGGTTCCAGACCGAACGAGTGAATTGTTTCAACCTCTGTCTTCATCCGCTGTATCATAAGTGTGAGATCCAAAAAGCAAGGCACCAGAGAAAGGGAGATCCAGTATGCACTGCTGTACATTCGGCTTCAAACCCGAGAGACGAGACCATGACTGTCTACGGAGGACTACTCAGCAGACGTCTTATTGAGATGGTTGGGAATGCATTGACCGTCCTCTACCAATGCTTCTGCTTCTATCCTTTATTCGTCCGGTAAAAACCAAGTAAGTTTCTCCATTTCGTCCCAGTTGTTTCTGTCTATTCTGCTCATGATAGCAGCAGAGTTTGCTGTCCTAAGGATATCTCCAGTCGAGGAACAAACATTTTTTGCAATGTTGTTCATCTTCTTACTCTCCTTGTCCGGTGGAGCAGAACTCTTTGAATGTGAAGAGGAAGCTTTTCTCTAGTCTGCTGCCACCAACAGCATATTAGGTGGGGGTATTCCCTTCATAAAAAGGGGGTCTGATTCAACCGCTCTATACTTTGTTATGACTGGATCCTCAGGGCTTAGTAGAAGCCAACGTTAAAAGCAAACACATGCTCGGGTCTAACAAGCCAGGGACTAACGGTATTGCGCCCTTAGATGTGGAAGGTGGTTCTAGGGTATCTACAAAAAGGACGTTTGTGTGGGAACCTGCTGAATGGGAATGTCAAATTCCCTTGTAGCTGTTTGCATAACCTCTGCAAAGGAAGCCAAATCATCGGGGTGAAGGGGGGGGTGGGGGGGGGAGGACGGGAAGGGAAATCAATGTTCGAATGTGCCCCTTCAAACTCCTCCTACTCCACCTCACTAGGTGGAATCTCTTCATCATAATATGTACGTTATCTCTGTATACCTAGAGGATTGCAACATCTCGAAGTGCAAGTGACTCCCAGACTGATATATGGAAATCTAATCATCTCTTATCAGCTCAGGACCATGAATCCCCAAGACATGTCTTGATCTCATTATGTTTTGACAACGGTAATGCCCTATATGCAGATATGCTGCTTGGACTCACACGAAAGCTCCAGCTAGTGCAAAACACGGCGGCTCGGATGCTGAGATGCAACTCCCTCTTTGAGCACTCCAATCTCACTCCCTGCAATCTGCACTGGTTTGCACTGAGGTTTCAGGTTTAGCTCAAGCCTTTATGGATTATAGGTATTTCAAGGGACTTCACCCTCAGTATGTGCAGGCCGTGTGGCGCCTCAGACTGAATGACCAATGTGCACCAAGATCTTCAGAGCTATGCCCGATGTACGCACCTAGGGTTCATCAACCCACACTCAGGGCAGGAAATAGTGGTTCAAGTGCAGTGCCTTGAGTATGGTAAATCAGATTTGCGCTCCGTTCAGACACTTAGGCTTCCAACTGGCTTTTCCCGAACTTACTGTATTATTCATGATTATGTTAATTCTTTAAACGTTTTTCTAAGTTTGTAAAGTATAAAGTAAATAAACAACCTGCCAATCCTGACCTGCCATCTGGTTCTCGCTCTAAATAACAATTATCCACCAGCATTCTGATTCTTACCCAATAGGAGTGGGTAATCTTCGGCTTCTAACCATGGTGTACACATCTGGATGTGCTTGAACTGCAACTTCTGTATTAACCGGACATAATGATCCTTAAGGGGCCCTTTACCTGGTGAGAATAAATGCATATATATGTCAGGAACAGATGTCCTAGAGACTTTCCATTTGATACAGCAACCTCCCCATCTTATTTACTTCAAATCTTCAATTAACAACCCGCGACCAAAAATATATACACAAACATTTCCTAAAAACACTAAAGATAAGTCTTATTGAAACAATTATTTATTGAACAGTATTCATTTAAGACCAACACATTAACCACAGTACAGATTGTTATCCCACGAAAGTTACACAATGCAAGAGAAGAATTGCAATTCTTCAGAGCAGTGCACCTAGAAGAAAGGTAACCTCGGAACGGATATTTCCTTAGAAAATGATCCCAATATTGCAACCTGGGTAGTATAAGCCTATCAGGCACAACTAAGATGTAAAAATCTGAAGAAAAACATTGGGACACCAGTCACCTAGTGGCGGGACCGGTGACTGCTTCCTGCAGCAGGTTTTTTTTTTGTGGTAAGAACTTATTTGGGGTTTAATTCTATTAAGTAGAACACATGCTCATCAATGAAGTAACACAAACCGATTACACAACTCATTAAACAGAGTTCACCTGGATTAAAGCCTCAATTCATATAAAGATTACATAGGATAATTCATTCATCCTTAACAATCATAAGGAAAACAAGAGGTCAAAAAAGGCTCGCACACCGCGTCAGTCGTCTTGTGAAGAATTTTAATCCTCCATGCATTTCAGCAAGATTCCCACAAGTATTCGCGTTTCGTGACCGTCAGGTCACTTCATCAGCACAAAGGAAACATTTTGCTGATAAAGTGACCCAACGGTCACGAAACGCGTATACTTCTGGGAATCTTGCTGACATGCACGGAGGATTAAGATTCTTCACAAGACGACTGACGCAGTGTGCAAGCCTTTTTTTGCCTCTCGTTTTCCTGCTTCCCCGAGGGGGGAGCCCCCCCCCCTTCCAGGTTTCAGCACCGGGCCCTCTCCCCTGCCCCGCCCGCTACAGAGCGCAGTATGCTCCCTGGCCGCTTTCTTTACTACTTAATCATAAAAATGGAGTATTTCCATATTAATAAAAAGAGCTCCAATTCATTGAATGCATAACACCTTTCAAGGGAGGAAGTATATGGAAGGAGAGAAAGAGGTGGGGGAGGGGACGGTGCATGCGAAAAACGAACATATGGAAAAATAAATATCCAAATAGCCATGTATTTTTTTTAATAAATCTTTTTTTATTAGCAAAGAGGACACAAAAGAATAATAAGCATCAAGCGTACAGGCGCCTTGGCACATTGAGGATGATGTCCAAGTACAAACAACTTAACAATTCCCTTCCCAACCCTCACAACTTTTCCTTCCTGCCCTCCCGGCAATGACATTTGTGAGCAAATATATGTGCATGCCATTATTAGAAACCAACCAATGCAATGGGGAAGTGTGAAGAGCAACGGTCGCAAAGAGGACCAATGGGGGGCGTCAAGGCCTTGTGCTTCCGGAGACAATGCCACGTCACATCCTGAAAGAGCAACCCGCCCACAGTCAATACTGAACTGGTGGCAAGGCAGTCTACCAGAACGGGACGGACCTACTCGCCCCGGGAGCTAGGAGAGCTCCTATTGTCGACGGAACCAAACTCGTGTAGGCCAAGACAGCAACAGCAGCTGGAGACAAAGGGCAATAGGTTAGTACACAACACAATAACAATTGCAATTCAACATTGGCCAAGCTTGAGCAGTGATATACCTGGGCCGCTGTGCTGACACGTGACCCCCCTGTCAGGCCTAAGGTACTCTGTAAGGAAAGAACACAGGGCACAGCTAGTCAGAACCTGCGGGAGTCAATGCATGGGAAATGACTATACAAGACGGGAAACAGAGTGGTGATACTCACCAGCCCGCGGCAGCAGACCGGTGCACCGTGGTCATGAATGCTGCGCGAGCTCGCTACATGGTGAGCCTGCCGGGAGGGTGAAGCAGTAGTCCGGGATGGGAGAGTGGTTCCGGTAATAGCAGACACTGTGTGGAAGGCTGAAGGAGAAGCCAGTAAAGAGAGAGCCCCAAGACAGAGCGGGCAGGGCCAAGGGCAAGGGCACAAGACCGGCCTATGAGGGACGCCGGGTCGAGCAAGGTGGCACAGAGCAAGGAAAGCGGCAGGCTCAGGAGCAGCGTGGCAGAGCGGCGGCAGGATCACTGGATACCGAGTTGACGCAGGCCCCAGCGTCATGATGAGCGGGGTTCTTATAGCCCTCTGTGGATGGGAACCTGACAGATGGTTGACCAGGTGAGGAGAGCGGAGCGCGAGCGCCGCTCCTGAGGCGGGAAGCAGGATTTCAAGCTCTTAAAGCGGCAACGCCGCTTAAGGTGGAGATGCACCCAAGTGGGGCCAAAACAGAGCACCGCCGAGCGTATGGCCGAAACAAGTGCCAAGAAGAGTGGCATGCACTGGCTTGCGGCTGGGGGCGGGACTGGATGCCGGGGGTGTGGCATCGGAGGGCAGAGGAGCAGAGCAATCCCTGACATTTACCCCCCCCCCACCCCCCGATGGTCTATCTTGCCCAACAAGAACCTGTCTAGGCTTAGGTTTACCTGGGTTTCTGTGGTGAAATGCTCGTACCAGTCTGGGGGCGTGGATTAACACTGTTTTCTCACATTTGGTTATGAAATTATTAAGAGAACTTTTTTTATTGAATGCATTTTTGAATTTTTAATATCTTGAAATGTGGAACTTTGTAATGTTTTCTATTGAGTTGACTGCTCATATGAAACAATACAATCAATTTTAAATTGAATTGATTGAGGTGCAGGGTTCCCATGTGCGGCTTTCAGGGCCAAAACCCTTCCAATCCAACAGGTATTCTAAACGGCCTTCCCGTCTACGGGAATCCAAGATCTTATGAACCTCATTCTACCGCGCCATCCATGACTACTGGAGGCAGTGGTGCAGTGGTCACATGTGCATCTCGGGCAGGTTTCAGGAGGGACGTGTGAAAAACAGGATGGATCCTCCAACCCTCAGGTAGCTGTAGCTGCATGGCTGCAGGGTTGATGATCTTGCTAATGGGGAAGGGACCCACAAATCGAGGTTTCAATTTAGCGTGTGAATTAGGGATATTGATGTTTCTAGTGGATAACCACACCTGATCCCCAACCTGATACTGTGGAGCTTCCCTGCGATGTTGATCTGCAAAGTGTTTGTAGCTAACCTTTGCCTTATCAAGTTTTTCCACGGCTTGTTGCTGGATTTTCTGTACCTGAGAGGCCATTTCATTGGCAGCGGGAGTAGGGGAATGGGATTTCAAGGGGGAGACTGTCCACATCCTGGGGTTGTGTCCATACGTGCAGCGAAAAGGTGAGACCCCAATCGCAGAATGCTCCTGGTTGTTATAGGCGAATTCTGCGAATGGCAAGAGTTCCACCCAATGGGTCTGCGCCTGACTATAGTAGCAACAAAGGTATTTCTCAAGAGATTGGTTTGTGTGCTCAGTCTGCCCGTCAGTCTGTGGGTGGAATGCAGTGGACAGTCGATGGTTAATGTTAAGCTGGACGCAAAGGCTCTTCCAGAACTTGCCGTGAACTGGGATCCACGATCGGAGGTGAACCGTTCGGGCAAACCGTGGAGGCGATAGATCTCTTTAATGAAGACTGTTGCTAAGGTCTTCGCGGATGGAATTGCCGGCAATGGGATGAAATGGCTCATTTTTTAGAATGCATCTACCACTACCAATACCACGGTCTTACCCTCAGACTTGGGTAGCCCGGTGATGAAATCCATGGTAAGGTATGCCCATGGCCTAGGGGGATTCTCAGCCGGCTGCAACAAACCGCAGGGGGCTTGGGTATCAGGTTTACTACGGGCACATATGGCACAGTCCTTAACATACTCAGACGCCTCTTCGGCCAACCCCGGCCATCAGAAATGTCTCTGGAGCAGCTCGATGATCTTGTGGATGCCGGGATGCCCAGCAGAGCGGCTGTCGTGCCCCTGTGACAGAAGGGTTCTACGTGCCTCGGGATCCTGTACATATACTCTGTCCTCCCACAGCAATATATTACCTGGACCCAGGCTCAAGGTAGGGTGATCCTGACAGAGTCATGATTTCGGGGCTGTCAGGGTCTATACTTAAATTGATTTCGGATGGGGCCCCTTTCTGGGTGGCATGGCACATCTTGGGGGTGAGAATAGTGAGGGGCTCGGGGGTATTATGTTAAAGGTTGTGAATTCGAGAGAGCATCCACTTTCGAATGCTTAACCCCAGGATGATACTCCAGTGTAAAGTTGAAACGGACAAAGAACAGCATCCAGCGCGCGTGCCTTTGGCTGAGGCAGCGGGCTGATTTTAGGAATGTCAAGTTCTTGTCGTCAGTGACTACTTGCACAGGGTGTTCTGCCCCCTCAAGGTAATGTTGCCAGTGCTGGAAACCCTCTTTTATGGCTAACAGTTCTTTATCATAGATGGTATAGTTCATTTATGCGGGAGCCATGCGCTTGGAAATGTAAGCGACCGGGTGCAAGATGTTATGGTGGTCCCTCTGAGACAGAATGGAACCAATAGCCGTGTTGGAGGCGTCCGCCTCTAACACAAAGGGGCGAGAAGTATCAGGCTGGGCTAGGATAGGGGAGGAACAGAAGCTATGTTTCAGAATTTCAAAAGCTGATGTCGCATCCTGACTCCACAGAAATGGAACCCCTTTTCTGGTCAATGCGTGCAAAGGAGTTGCCAGGGAGGAGAAGTCTCTGATAAATCGGCGGTAGAAGTTGGCAAACCCCATGAAGCGTTGTACCTCAGCTACCGATTGGGGTGGAGGCCAGGCCATGACTGCTTGGACCTTGGCAGTGTCCATGGCTAGTTTGCCGGGAGAAAGCATGAAACCTAGATACTCCACCCTCTGGGAATGAAAAACACATTTCTCTCCATCAGCCCTGCTTCCCTGCCTCCTGCTCCTGCTTCAAGCAAGTCTCATAGTCCCCAGCCAGCTCCCTTCCGTCAGCCAAGCGCTTCTTGGCGCTTTTACCCCAGGTACTCTATCCGGCGTGCCATCATTATCTTGTGTTTGATTGCTGTTTGTACTGAGTCTATTGCTTATACTGTTTTTTTGTCCTCAGCTCCTGCCTTCCTTGGTCTAAGGCCCCACTGGTCGGTTCCGTCAACAGTAGGAGCAGCTCCTCTGCTCCCGCGTCCCGTTGCGTTTCCTTCTCAGGACCTAGTCCCTGTTCTCTCACGACGGGGCCTGTGTCTCTGGGGGTGGAACGAGGCGGGCATTGTCTCCGCAAGCTCAGACCTGAAAGATTGAGAGTGGCCTCTTCTTGCCCAGACAATGTCTCTTCAGGACGCTGTCCAGGACCGGATGACAAAAATGACACTGGTGGAGCAAGAACTTACCACTAGTAGACAGGACGCCACGGCCTTGGCTGGTCAGGTTCAGGCTTTGCAACAACTTGTGGTGCCTGCTCCTGCCCCTGCCTCCATTCCTGTTCCAGTCCCTGCGCCCAATCTCAACCCTACTCCCGGGCAGAATGTTCAATATCCCTTGTCACTACCAGAACGTTTTTCAGGGAACCCTGAATGTTTTCAGAGCTTCCAAACACAATGCTTGCTACACTTTCTAATGAAGCCCACTAACTTCCCCACAGACAGGTCACGTGTGGCTTTTATCATCGCTAATGTTTCAGGGAAAGGTTTGGCTTTAAACCAGAGGCATGCCATCTTGGATGATTACAATACCTTTACCACTGAGATGAAACTCATGTTCGAAAGGCGTTTTGCTACCCCATCCAAAGGAGTTGAACTTATTAACATCAGGCAAGGTCCACGGAGCTTAACAGTGTACATTGCCCACTTTAAACAGTTGATTGCTGCATTGGGGTGGCCCGAGGATACTCAACTGGCCATCTTTAGGATGGGGTTGCGGGATGAGTTGAAAGATGGCTTGACCCTGGTTATTCCCCCGCCAGCATCTATGGCCCAAATGATAGAAATGATCCTGCAAATGGAACATGGTTTGTTAGAACGTAAGGCGGAGAAGCGGCATTCCCCAGTCAAGGCTGTTGTTCCCCAGCACTATGCTCCTAGCAACCATTCTGAGACTCCCTCCCCTCGGTCCTCTGAAGGAGAGGAACCAATGCAGTTGGGTGGGGTTAGAGGTCCCCTGTCCCGGGCCGAGCAGGATAGAAGACGGGAAAACAAACTTTGCATGTATTGTGGCCAAAGAGGGCACTTTAAGGACTGTGGAAGTGCACAGTCGGTTAAAGACAGGGCTCGAGTTTGAGAGGGAGGTCACCTCGAGCCAGATCGTTTCAATTGTCAAGCCTCCTTCTGCATGTGCTACTCGGTTATCTGATTCACATTTTTGCATTTTGGTGGAACTGCACTTTGCCACTGAGAAGGTATCAGTGGAAGCTCTGGTAGATTCTGGGGCATCTGGAATATTTATTGACAATGCCTATGTGAAGAAACATGGCATTCCAGTATTGTTTAAACAAGAGCCAGTCTCTGTATTAGCTGTGGATGGTTCGGTATTGACTTCAGGGATGGTCACCCAAGAAACTGTTCCGTTGACTATGTCCACCCAGGGTGACCATGTTGAAAAAATGTGTTTTGATTTGATTGATGCCCCCCAGTTCCAGGTGATATTGGGGTTACCTTGGCTAGAAGCCCACAACCCCTCCATAGATTGGAGGGCTAGGGCCATCCGGTTTGCCTCCCAAGAATGCGCCCAAGATTGTATCAAGGCCAAGACTCTGGCCCCCCTTGCCAAGCAAGATCATGATGGGCAATTGCCCCGTGAATACCATGACTTCCAGGATGTATTTAATCCTATTGAAGGGGATAAACTTCCCCCACATAGATCCTGTGACTGCCCTATAGATCTGGTGCCCGATGCTAAGATTCCTCATGGGAAGGTCTATTCCCTTTCTCCCAAGGAGGACCAGGTTCTGCAAGAGTATATTAAGGAGAGCCTGCAGAAGGGGTTCATAACGCCCTCTTCCTCCCCGGCCGGGGCACCTATATTCTTTGTAGCCAAAAAGTCCGGTGAGCTTCGCCCCTGTGTTGACTATCGCGAGCTCAATGAAATAACCATCAAGAACCGGTACCCACTGCCCCTTATCCCAGATCTTATTGATCAGGTACAGGGAGCTCATTGGTTCACGAAACTAGACCTTCGTGGAGCTTACAACCTGATTCGTAT
>JAWWEL010187449.1:0-12834 GCA_035582915.1 Necturus beyeri | reverse complement strand
CTGTTATTGTGGAGTTTTTCCGGATTTCTCCACTATTAATAGTTTGCACTGTAAATTTCTAAGATAACATTTAGACTACTCTATGCTATCACCAATTGGTAATTCTTTACCCTTATCTTTATACTGATGTGCATATACCTTCCTAGGATGGTCATATTTTCCCTCTATTTTTGTTACATGTTTGTTACATTATCCGGCTTCTGAGGGATCATTTTTGCACTCAACTGTATTATATTTAATTCTTTCCATAAAAGACCTTCTCTGAAACACCCTTTTAGATTACAACAACATTTATTGAGAACGTTTTCTCCCTATTTCAGAGTCATATACATTGTTTCTGCATCTTTATCAGTTTGTTTATTCATTTTGTATTTTATTTTATTCTAATTGGGTTACTGTTGTAGATTCTGTTTATCCTTCTTTTTCTTTAAACAATCCCCCTTTACCCTAGACAATATTGATACCTACCCAGTATGTCCTTTGATTCAATCTCACATCTCACAGATAAATGTGCGAATCCAATTGGATTCTCTGCAGAAGAGGCTAATCGAATTATAGGCTTAATCAAGGATAAGTCTAAAAACTTCTCACTAACTGCTAAACCATCTGCAAACGCAAAACAACTTGAATATTTAATTAGGAAAGAAATAAATCAAAAGTTACACGCCCTTACCCTTGCTGAATACTACAACACTAAACGCATCCCGCGTGGACTACGAGTATATCTTAAACCAACACTCTGTCGAGAGTCGAAAGAATTTGTCCGTCGGTGGTATTCTATTTTAGATAAATGTTCCCTTGATTTAATACTACTCACAATAGAGGAATTATCGAAATCTTTAGATAAATTGGAACATGACATCAATGCTCTTAAAGAACAATTAGAAGCACAGTTAAAACAGGATGAATGGACTAAAATCCTAGAAGATACTAACAATTTGATTATAAGATACACCGACGAACTCCAAGCAAAAAAAATCAAAAAATTCCGTAGAGATACCTTTGACTATCAAAACGACATTGTATACACCTGGCAGGAGGTCTACTTATCAAAAAACCCCAACTATCAACCTCGACCGAAGAAACCACAAACAACATCGTCTTATGGAAGTTCGGATTCGGATGAACCGACCCCTATAGTCACATTAACAGACTCAACCAACAATCTTTCCAGCTCAATAGAGGAACCAGTACCCTCTACAAGCACCTCAGTACCTGCCCCTTTTTTAGATCAACAAGGGCAACAAGACCCAAAACCAGGAGGGGTAAGCACAAAAAAAGACCTGAGACCACGGAAGAAAGCAGTGTAATAAACATCTCCTCTATCACTTTAACAAAATTTCAGAAGAAGACTCTTGAAAAGGGTCTCTCCTTTGTACCTACATACTGTAGCTCTGAATTTGAAACTGAGGTTTCCCTATTTAAATTCCTGAGGAAAATGAAACTTGAAATTTTCTTCGAGGAGAAAAATTCAGAACAACTCACGGATGTTACTGTGAATTCAGAATATCGTGAATTCAAACAACAAAGTACATTCAATCCCCATATCTCCAATTCCACCTTTGAAACTTTAAAAAAATCAGTTCTGCAAGATCTTAAAATGATTGAGTATAAAAAAAGCATTGAACGTTTTGGTAACTTCAGCAAAAATGAACACAACTGCTTAAAACAATTATTTAAAGACCCCAGAATTACCATCAAACCTGCCGACAAAGGGGGAGGACTGGTGATCCAGGATACAGCTCAGTACAATTTTGAAATCAATCGACAATTGTCAGATAATACAAGCTATATTGAGTTACCTCAAGATCCCGTACTCTCTATCAGGGAAGTCATTGAATCAGTTTTAACTGAAGCGAAAGACAAAGAATGGATTAGTGAAAAAACCAGTGAGTATCTTCTGAACCAACATCCCATTACTCCAGTCCTATATACTCTTCCCAAGATCCATAAAGATGCACAGAATCCACCAGGCAGACCCATCGTGGCAGGATCTGATAGTATACTGGAACCTCTTGGTAAATATATAGATACTTTTTTACAACCTCTCATTAAACAGACACCAACATATGTCCAGGATACAGGAGACTTCTTACGGAAAATATCTAACATCGAGTTAAAAGAGGACAACTATATTCTATTCACAATGGATGTCCAATCTTTATACACCTCAATCCCTCATTCTGAGGGCTTAGAAGCAGTCGAATGGCTGTTGCTGAATAATGAGGTTGATGGGGCAAACAAGACATTTCTGATACAGATCCTTCACATAGTACTTTATCATAACTACTTTAGATATAACGGGAAGTACTATCTTCAAGCAACTGGCACGGCGATGGGAGCGGCCATGGCGCCGTGCTATGCTAATTGTTTTATGTTTAAATTTGAAGTTGACAACATCCTTGAGAATCCAAACCTTAAAAATCATCTAATAATCTGGATGAGATATATCGACGATGTTTTTGGGATCTGGTCTGGTGATTTCACCTCTCTTAACACCTTCCATGAGGAACTAAATATGGCAAATCAAAGAATTCAATTTACTATGTGTGCGAGCCTAGATTTTGTAAACTATCTAGATGTCAAAGTTTGTCTTATTGACGGTACATTACAGACTTCGGTGTTCTCTAAACCCACTGATAAAAATAACCTTTTGCTGGCAAACAGCTTCCACCCAAAATCTACAATCAAGGGATTACCTTATAGTCAATTACTCAGAGCCAAACGCATTACAAGTAACCCTGAAGAATACAATAGAGAAGAGTCTCAAATGCTAGACAAATTTCGGAATAGAGGGTATTCTGAACAAACCCTGATCAATGCTAAAACACGAGCATCAACCATTGACCGATCTGAGTTACTATCAATAAAACCCAAATCATCTACCAATCGGATGACGTTTGTCTCTAAATACTCATTACAATCCAGGAAAATCAGTAATGTGATTAGGAACAACTGGAAGATCCTACAATTGGATAAGACAACTTCTAAACTATTCAAAGAACCGCCAATATTTGCGTACCAACGTAGCAAAAACATTAGGGATCTGGTCGTTAGAGCAGAAAAAACTGCACCAAAAAGCCAACAATCCTTCCTTCAAACCCCTAAATTGGGTACCTTCCCATGTCTATCGTGCAGCTGTTGTAACAATGTGATAAAGGGTACAGCGGTACAGCATCCCCACACTGGTCAGCTTATTAAGTTAAGACAATTCACTACTTGTGCAAGTGCCAATGTTATATACCTTCTGAAATGCCCATGTGGGCTTGCCTATGTGGGACAGACTGGAAGAACAGCTCGGAAACGTTGGTTAGAGCATAAATCAGACATCAGAACAAAGAATCCCAAGTCACCGGTCGCCAGACACTTCATGGAACGTAGACATGGTATCCAACAACTACGCTGTCAGATTCTGGAATGTCTTGAACCTCATCCTCGTGGTGGAAATATGGAGAAAAGACTGTTGCAGCGCGAAGCCTGGTGGGTGTGGAGATTGGACACAGTTTTCCCTAAGGGATTAAATGAATTTCAGGACTTCTCTTGCTTCCTTGGGCAATAATTCACTTTTCAACTACTTGTCAATGCCTCTTTTGGGAATACCTCCTGATCTGCCACTGTAGATAGTGACCTAGCAATATGGATTTACTGGCAATATTGTCCTTATTTGTATGATTGTAATCTATGTTTTTGCACCATTGCAATTTTTATCTTGTTATATCTTTATTTATAATTTTTGTGATGTTGTCACTGTTTTAGTTCCCAGTATGAAAATTTTACTATTTATTATTTATTAATGTGATGTTTTAGCTTTCATATGTGTTCCGCTCCCCTTTTCCTGCCTCTCGGCTGGACACCGGACCCGGTGTTATGTCCTCCGGTCCTCTCACTTGTTCAATATTCCTCATTACTTTATTTTAACCATACTTTAAACAATCTTGAGTCTCCATGTGACATGGTCATCTTGTATTCACTTGCTTTATTTTTTATAAAAATAGAGCTATTACCCATCTACCGGTTACTTGGTACCATGTAGTCTGTTTTTAATGTCTCTTAGTACCTCAACATTGACAAACCTATGAGTAGTGCAGAAGGACCTTTCAAGTTCCACTGTCCATCCTGTTAATTTACCGTTACCGGAACTAATAGTCCAACGGTACTATTGTCTTCATCTCATAAACACTATATAAGTATCCCTACTTTGCAGTCCTGTTGATATAACATATAATATATCTGTAGCACACTACCCAGACGCCTTGTGTATACATGCTCCCATTATGGATACTTACCATCAATGGGCGCGATCTAACCTATCAAGCCTTTGTAGTACTTTTCAGTACCTTCTCTGAAACAATTAGATACAACCATTAAATTATAAATTATTGCGTTCTATCTTTGTATCATTATACAACGTGTTATTGACACACCAACGTTGCTACCATTATCGCTCCGTTTTAGTATAAACAGTGTAAAAGGACTTTGTGTTTACATATGACTGTGATGTCATCACAGCACATGAAAGTGAAGAAGGACTACTCCTGGTTTACCGTATTTAGCGTGCATGTCATGCGGCGGTCTGGTTTCGACCGGCCTCGCTGGCGTCTGCAATCACTCAGTTTTTCTGGACCGGCTGTAGCATTTCAACACTCTCCGGTGTTTGGTGAGCGGATACTATTTTCCTATATTTTAGCTATCAGCTTCTTCACTTTCTTTTCAATATGATAGCCAATACAGTATTTTGCCAATTACTTTTTCTTTTCTAGCTTTGAACTATTTTCGCTCTTCGTTCTATTCTACAACTGAAGTGCATAGCTCCTACCATAATAGGTGAGAGAGCTATAACATTTACATTATACTATATATTGTAGTCATGTATAATATATTTTTTTTGATCATTATTCCTTTTAACAATTTGACATAAGATAAATTGATAAACTTGGAACCTGCCTTCATATACTTTTCTATAGTAGCGTTATGCTCTACTTAGTACACTATGCAAGGCGCATTTTTGTGTATACATAGCCTATAGTTCAACATCATATAACAAACTCACTATGCATTTTTACTATTAGGTAAACACGTCATCCTTTGACTTCCAGGATTAAGATAGCTAGTGTATCTCCGATACTCTTCCGATTCATAATAATTTTGAGATTTTCAATCTATGAGGTTAGTACTCTCTTGACCCTGACTACTATATGGTACTTTGGTACAATTGTAGTGATGACTTTTAGTATGAGCTTCTTCAAATTTGATTCTTTTCTTATACTCTATAGGCTATATACTTTCCATATCTGCATAATGATCCGACCATGAATTTCTTATTATAATTCCTGTCGCCTTCATTGGTGAGTCAAATTATGGATCAACATTTGTGTAAATACTACGGCCTTTAAATTTGTATAAATACTATGGCCTTTTGCTTTGGGAACCTTATTTAATTGTTATTTGTTTCATTAAATTAGAATCATCAATGTGAACATCCACTTGAAGACTCAACCTTGCTTCAAAGGATAAAAAACATGAATCTATGTGTTTTAAATGCGATGAATGACCACTATTGGATCTAGTTTGTATAAATTCCTCTATTTTTTTTGACAGTATCTTCACTGTTGTCTTTATGTTGACTGTATAGTTGTTTCTCCCACCACTCTAATTGAGTGCTTACAAAATTGTCTCTGCTGAGCCCCTGATGATTTAAGTCTCCCCGGGTAGAGGAGTCTTTGGAAACGCGTAGGGCACTTTCTTACCCACTCCATTTATCCCTTCATCTTTTCCGTTACACTACGATTTGCTATGTACCTATTCTGTCAATATATCCTTTTGTAGTAAACAGTGAAATGACCCTGTACTTAATTGTTTAAACAACCATTTATATTATTAAAATACTTGTTTCTTTTTGAATCCTTTTTCATTACTCTTTTCTAAAAACATTATTACCCTCTTCTTTAATATTATAAAATTTTCCTTAAGTATAATCAACATATTGTTAACAATATATTAGGTGCTTTATGCACCACGATACATGTGCATCCTATTGCCACCACCGTTTTTTCTGTGGTGCTATCTTCTGTTTATTCTATTTCTGTGGAGTTTTTCCGGATTTCTCCACTATTAATAGTTTGCACTGTAAATCTCCAAGATAACATTTTCAACCATTTTATGCTATCACCAATTGGCAATTTTTTACCTTTATCTTTACACTGATGTGCATATACCTTCCTAGGATGGTTATATCTTCCCTCTATTCTTGCCACCCGATCAATGATTCACACGGCAACTCCAGGAGGGGGGTGGGGGGAGCCCTCCACCACTGATATAGCACAGCTGCTTACCGCTCCCTTCTCACAATGTCTGGGCACAGCCTGCAGCCCGCCGCCGCCAGCCCGCAGGAGAAACCCCCGCAGGCAGCCGCGGACACGCCACCAGCAGCGTCCCCAGTCCAGTCCGGGGACCCACCGCCAGCACCTCCAGGCCACCAGCACACCGGGCGGGCCACCAAAGAACGCTCGCGGCCAGGCAGCCCCCGGCTCAACCACCAGCCTCCAAGCTTCCGCGGGGACCACAAACAAACGATGCGCAGCATCAGCCAGGATGCTCCGCGCGCCCCCGTCCACCAGGCCGCACCACGGCCCCAGATGGTCGAGCAGAGCCGGCCGCCCCCGCGCACCCGGTCCTCCCAACGCAACTGGGGGCAGCGCGGTGCAGCAGCACCCAGGGGCACCTCCAAGGCCGGCCCGTCAGCGGCAACAGCAGGATGCAGGTAAGCAGAACAACGACAGTCCGGCGCCGGGCAGCACAGACGCCAGTCGGTCAGAGCGTGGCAGCCATCTTAGCGAGCCCACGCGGGTGCAGCGACCGGCCAGGGGGGACCCACCTTTCAGGACACCGCCAGCGACACCCGTAGCCCAACAGCAGTCGCCACCAGCATGGACAGGTGCAGGATCGCTTCCTCCACCCGATTCTGTGGACAACCAGGTCAGATGGCCATCCTCAACGCAGGATTGTGCAGGATTTAGGCTGGGTGCAGCGGGAGCTCCAAGAACTCACATGCTCCTCGGTCGGCCTCCAAGCCACGCCCAATCATTACCATCTTCATAAACGAAGAAGTGGCGGATTGTCAGTTGGGGCTGGGACCTTCTACGGGGCAGGCTCGTGCGAACGTTCCAAACTGACGACATCAACACTCCTGCAGCCTGAAAGCAACATTTAATTGAAATAGAAAAGACTACATGTGATCTTTCCCTCTGACGGGGAACATTCTAAAGTGGGCTCTTTGGCTGAGACTGAAGATTACTCGAGCTATAGCGGGCAGATAACCGCAGAGAAGGTCACAAATCCAGCATCGGAACTAGCAGTTTGGGAGTAAAACTACACTTGTTGTCCATAACTATTACATCACCTCTCTAACTGGCAATTTTGAGCATAGCAAAATGTCTCAATTTCTCTGAATAAGGGAAGGGGGATATCTCAGGTAAGAGTGAAGGCGTCCAGTAGCAAAATGTAAAGCCTGGGCTAACCTGCTCTAAAAAGTACCATGCTCTAGCCGATTGGTTGAAAAGCGCTCTGACGAAGCAAGGACCTGCAGAGAGTAGGGTCAAATGATTACTTTCAGATCAAGAGAGTCCTAGGTTCAGAGTGATCACTAAGAGACCTATGTCTTGAAAAACAAATAAAGGGGGGGGAGCCACACAGCAACATGGCAACCACACCTTCACATCGCTCCTGGTTGTGAGGGAAGAGAGGAAGCCCCTGCGCCGACCCTCTGAACCCGACAGTGGAGAGAGGGTGACTGAGGCACCAGAGTGCCGGTGGGTCAGCTGACTGACCATCCGTTGCAGGCGTCCCCCGCACCATGTACAACGCAGAGAATTTGGAGCCCCTCCACTGACCATCGGTAGAACAAAATGGTGGGTGCAACTTTGGCGGCTGTTCGATGCTGCTCCCCCAAGGTGAGAGAGTGGGGATAGAGAGCAAGGCCAGGCAGCGAGGGCAGCGCTGGAGTGCATTGGAGATCCAAATCTAGCTAAAGAGGTGGTGAACCAGCGGATTAACCAGGGCCGCAGAGGCGGGTAGGGCAGAACTTCTCCCCACAGTGTGCACCATAGGGATGGGAGGGTGGTGGTGCACTCTCCTTTCCCAAATGATAGTGGTCCCAGCGACGACCAGGTGATCCTGCACGCATGGCAGGCAAGCATCCTAAACATGATTTCTTCAAACCGCATCTGTGGTCAGGGAAGTCCATTCCCTCAGGAGGTGGCGGACACTCTGGGCCCCCAAATATTTCACAATCACTACAGGAAATAATGGCATCTATAGCGGCCCTGCATCAAAAGGTGGACGTGGTTGAGAAAACCGTACTCTCAACAGTGAATAGATTAGAAAATTGGAGGCCAACATGCCTAGTGCAGGAGGGAAATTGGGCACATTGGATTCCAGGCTGCAGCATGTTGAAGGGAGACAGAGACTGCCTTGGTGGATAACGCGAACTTCCATGATAACTAGTGGCAGTGATGATGCTGCTTGACACCAAGATGGAGGGATGTGAGAATGCTCGCAGGGCAGCGAATGTCCACATCCTGGGAGTGCATGGGACTGAGAGGAGTCAGGAACTGTTACTTATTCTAAATGAAGCTTTGGCAAGTTGCTTAAAGTGGCCTGGAGATCCACACATGATCATGCTCAGATCAGCGTTTAGAACCCCATCCCGACGAGCAGGGGCCGGGTAGGAGGGTGGAGGGACAGTGATCCTTACAGTGTCCAGTCCAGCTGACAGTGTTGCGATTAAAAAGGATCTGGAATAGAGGGCTCATATTGTTTTTATCCCCCGACACCTGAGCAAAGCTATCCAGGAAAGGAGATTGGGGCTCAGAAGCGCACACAGAGATCCCATCGCCCTGGGGATACTAGCGGCGATCTGGTATGTGTCGAGACTTCAAGATACAAGAGGCAGCAAAATGTTGACATTTACCAGTAAGGAAACAGCGATGGTGTTCTTGAAGGAATTCTGTGCATCTGAGGACGTAGGAGAGGGATGATGGCTACCGTGCCATGGGCTTGCAGGACTGGAGCTGGTTGACAACTGAAGACCTCCCGGCTGCTTTACGGGGAATGAGTCTGAATGTTTCTTTATTAAAAATGGCGGAGTTGGCCTTGATTGGCCCTTTGGTTATTTTTCCTTTCCTGTACTCGGGTGCATGCCCCCCATAACCCCTCCTTTTCTTTTCCTACCGCCCCCTTGTTGTTATCCGCTTTTACCTTACCCTTTCCCCTCTTCCTCTCCCCGTTCAGAGTCTTGTCTATTTTTGTTTAAGGTGGAATACTTTAGTGGTAGTGGTTTCTGTATGGGGGAGTTCTATGTACATATAACACATGGGGGCTAGCAGTGGCTCTCATAGTGGGGGAGGCGGCACCAATTTGCTTTTGTTTACAGACTGCGTTGATTCATGAAGAGTGCTCGAAGGCGATGCCCCCTCCCGCATGCTTTTTGGTGTTGTAATAATGGTTCCTGCTCAATAAAAAATGCATTTAAAAAAGAGACAAAAAAATGAGTAAAGAATCGGAAGGACGGTAACAAGTGCTCAAAAGTCACAGACAATCCTTGCATATAAGAGACGTACTAAAGGCAGGAAGAGTACAAACCAACTCTATAGATGAGAGCGTTTAGGATTTGGAAATTAGGAACTCTGTAAAGGACGTGTACATGCACTGAGGTTTTAAGCCACTAGTTCGGCATACAAGTTACTCGCCACCGAGACCATTCGTGGACGGAGGTCATTCGGCTTGCGGAACACAAACATACTAATATAACAAGCATGATGATTTCAAAACATCTGACCAACCAATGATATACAATAAATTGAACGAAGTTGGGAATCTAATGGGCACAGTCAGTATCTTTAGTCTCTGAAGAAAAACAGGACGTTGCCATAAAAATTCACTACACTCAAACCATTGCCACACTTAAATTCTCTCTCCGAGCATAATTTTTGGTATCACATTTTTCTATCACTTTTGTTACTCATTTGGTTTTTTTGTGGGTCCCACAGTGTGTTCCCAGCCTTCACCAGGTGAGAGTGGCTACCTGCAGACACCACAGTGAAGACGTGTGTACGCGTCATGAGTGTGTCATTGCTAAGTCAGGGCAGGCTAGGATAATGTTCTTCACTGAAAGTCGCAGAATAGAAGTTCCTTTGAACTTTCCTCTGCCCAGTGCACAGTTTCCACCTCCACACCTTTTGTGGTACAGACTTGTGTCTTCAGACTGCTGTTGTGAAACCATCAACAAGGTTTACAATGACGAACACCACAGCAGGGATGTTAACTGTTTTTGAAGGTTCAGCACTGATGTCACCACTTCGGGCCAATCCCAGGACCTAGGCTAGTGGCGGGCACCTTTTTAACCTGGACGTGGGGCACCGGAGTCATTGCCTTTCGAAATTTGGGAACAATCTTTTAAAATGAGTCCCTCTGTAAGAAGGTGCTTAGCTCACAATGGACAGTGGAGACACCGTTCATCTCCCATCTCCACTTGGGGAAGCATGTCCTTTCTAGTGTCCAATGTTGGCCTCACTCTTTTCAAGTTTATAGTGTCTGTGTCTTTTCATTTTTGTGTAAGCAGTGTCTTCATGTTTATGTGGGTCAGTGTCTTCATTTGAATGTGGCCACAGTGTTTTCATTGGTGCCCCGGTGTCTTATTTTTGTGCTGCTCCTGCATATTTACAGTTTTGTGCGGAGGGCATTGATGAACTGATGCTGAGGGCATTAACGAGGCTATGATAGTTAATTAAAGAGCGAATGAGGCAAAGGCATGGTATATTTATCAATGTACCCCTGAAATGTGTTATTTTAGGCTTTTATGCCATATAATGCAGTTGTAAGTACCTTCTCACACACATAGTGAACCTACAACTACACAATGGCACCTCTAGGAGCTCCCGATTTACTGTTTTGAAACCAAGGTACAGAATTATCCAAGATCACAAGGAAAGAGTGTGTGAACCAGGACTTGTAACTCCTGTGTGAAGGCCTAGTACATACAGCACTACAATGGAGCTCCTCCCTGAAATGTCTTCACTGCATCCTATTCCCCAGATAGTCAGTAAAATAACAGTGTAAAAGGAGATACATGTTAGACATGTGATGAAATGTCCAGAACATTTTCTATTTTGATGAATGCAAGAAAATCTGTCAATCAAACTTACCCTCCAAGGCTTTTAAAAGAATGGAAAAATCTTCGTCCTCTGTGGAGCAAACATACAAAAAGTTTACTAAACGGAAAACGGTTTGTATGCATTTAGACATCAGAACAATTGGAAAATCTGCAAGCTCTCCCGCTCTCCCCCTCTCCCGGACCGGCCAATGAATCTCCCTTGCAAAAGGGAAACCGTGACATAGCTGTAATACATGATCACCAAATCCACAACATGAAAAGCCAAATGTTACTTCTACAGTCTGGGAGATAGGCCTGGGGCCTGCTGGTACAGATGTCAAAACGGAGGCAGGCAGCTAGACAGGTACCGGTGGAACACAAAAGTGTGCGAGGTATATTGACAGACCTGGTCGCGAATAATACATAATTTTTCAAGTTCTAGCCCAGCTAGAACTCGAGCAAGCTAGCGGCTTCAGTGATATCGAGCCGCCACTTAGGGAGGCATCCGTACACTTCACAAATGTAAAAGCACACATAAATCAAATAAGACTATGGTAACATTAGAGGTAAGGGAAAGCCAAGAGGACGAAGTGCGTCTTACAGTGGAATCGAAAAAGGGGCAACGATGGTTGGCATCTGACCTCGGGCGGCAGGGCATTCCAGATGTCTGGGGCCATACTCGAGAAGGATCGCTGTGAGGACAGAGCTTGTCCCACGCCACTTCCTGTCCTCAGATTCCTCACTGTCGCCATTTTTGGCCCTTAAGGAACTGTCCTGAGAATCTCAGGGGCTCAGAAATCTTACTGAGTCCCCTGAATTGCTGTGGACAGGGCATAAGTACATTAGGGAGGAGGTCGGAGAGTAAAAGCTCCTAGAACAGTGGCGAGCATCAGAGCTCCCTTGTGGCACAGACAGCTACTACCCTGTGCAGAAGACCATTAGTTTTGTGAGATGGCTGGTAGCAGCCGGTTCGAGTCCGCCTTAGGGAGGCTTCAACTTTTTGGAGTCTGTCCCTAAAGCGAGGGGATCCTGTAATCAGGTACCCCCTGAGTGTAGTATTTTTGTGATAAGCCCATCTCACATTAAACTAATGGCCAAAGTGTCTGAGACCTTGAATGTACTGTGTGCCTGTTGTGGAAGGATGCGGTAAAGCTGGAGACTAGGTCCCCAGCTTAACCGTGTAGAGTGTGCCCTCTACTAGTCGTATGTATGGATAGGACTGCGTGACACTATCCTGACTGTGTGCTGGTTCTGGGCAAAGCAAGCGCTGCTATTAGCCCTGTGGGGGGACAAGATGGATGCCTCTGGACGGCGCTGCGCAGGGACACCCTTCCCCATGACCCTGAACTTGCCGCCCAAAAGAAAGACCGCCAAAGGCTCCGAGTTGTTGATGAACCCCCCAGTGAGCGCACACAAAAGGGGACCTGTGAGTGACAGCGCCCACACCCACCACTTCTCACCTGTGGAACAGCCAGCATCCCTGAACCTGTGATTTACATATGCAGGGCACTGCTGGATTGGTCGCCAGGGGATTTGTATTGGGGTGCATGGGACACTTTGTGTACTTAAGGGGCTCTGCAACACTGCTCATCAGATCAGCTACCTGGACTTCCTTGTGAGGAAATGACTTTGAGCACCGTTAGGGCCAGTGATCCAGTACAAGAGGATTCACCTACTTGTGCCCT
>JAWWEL010186338.1:0-12883 GCA_035582915.1 Necturus beyeri | reverse complement strand
TGCAATATTACTCATGTTGTCACCAAGGAAAACTTTTATTATGAAAAAATCTGAAAAACTTGCGGGCCCAATCAATCAGGGACTTTCACCACGGAAATTGACCATGGTGAAAGAAACAATGGACAATCTCGAACCTAAGACAACAGGAACTATTCCTATGAAAGAGAAATTTAAACTTTTTGAAAAATTAGCACGAAAGGAGCTATCCCGGTGGTGGGAGCATAAGGCTCTCACCAAATACAAAGAAATAGATAGAATACCGAGAGGCCTGAGAATATTAACCTTCCCAGCTCATGAAGATATGGAAAGTAGTGATATGGACGAATGGGAAGAATCCTTGATGTTGAATTCAAAAACACTTCTCAATATTTTGATTAGGCACACTAATAAATCACAGATGCGACTCAAATCGGAGGTAGAAGCTTTAAAATCTGAAATACTCACTGAAGCTCCTGGGACCCAGACCTCCAACTTCTTTGAGAAAATGGACAGAGATTTGATGAAATTGAATGAGGAAATCATGCTTAAAAAGCAACGGAAATTCCGAAGAGATGCTAGAGACTATGAGCAAGGAAGAATTTTTACCTTTGCACGAAAATATGATAATGCAGCTCTAGCGTTAGATCAGCTTTCTAAAAGCCTATCCTCATCTGAAGCTGAATCATCTGAAGCTGAAAGGGAGGGAGAAGAATTGAACAAACCGAGAAGTTTTTGTTCTGAGATGGCACGGATTTACTACAAGACATCAAGAAATCCGCCACCCTCAAGATTTCAAGCCTCGCCAAACAGACAAACTTCATCATCTGGAGCCTCTTTTTTACCAGAAAGCGCACCCGCAGGGGCAAGCGGGGGAGAAGGAAGTTCAAGAAATATACAAAGAGGGAGGAGACAAGAAGAGTATCGACAGCAACCCCGGAGTCCGAGACCCAGAAGACAGAACTCCAGGTACTAAATCTCTCACAGAGAAAGATCTCAGACTTGGAATCTTCTGCCCTAACTCTGGGCTTTAGTTTTGTGCCATCAACCCGCCTTGATGGAATCCAAGTACAAATTGACTTGTTTAAATTTGTGAGACGCCTCAAACTCAAGAAATTTTTTGCTACCCATCAATTTCCAGATGAAGATATTGAGAAACCAGACCTGAATCCCATGACGACACATGAATTAAAATGTCTGCAAGCTTTGGCAGATCTCTTAGAAGAAGATGACAACTCAGTTACCCTTGAACATCTTTGTAAAGAGTGGGATATTGAACCCAACACGTATGTGGATAGTTGTTTCAAGCCTAAATCTAAATTCACTCCGCAGTCTAGTGTCAACAGTAACATTGAAGTGTTTTTCAATAAAGTCAAGCATGATCTTGATGCTATTTATTTGAAACAACGTCATTCTCATCCATCTGAGAATCTTACGAAAGCACAAAGGACAGCCCTTGAAGATTTGAAAAAAGATCCGAATATTACGATCAAAAGGGCGGACAAAGGAGGGAATATAGTAGTACTTAATACATCGGACTATCTCTTTGAGGCACACAGACAACTTCGAAACATCGAATGTTATAAAGAAATCAAGGTAGATCCTACATCTGAGATACAACAAGAATTTAAGGAGCTCCTGATTAAATGGAGAGAAGCAGGGATGCTGAGTGAAAATGAAGTCAGTTCACTATTTATTTGTCAACCAGTGACCGCAACCTTATATTTACTACCGAAGGTACACAAGAGTCTGATTCATCCTCCTGGCAGACCTATTATCTCGGCACAGGGTTCCTTGTTGGAAAAAGTCAGTGAATTCATTGATCTCACACTGAAACCTCTGGTCTCAGAGCATCCATCTTACATCAGAGACACGACGGATTTCCTCAAACATATCTATGATATTCCGTGGCAAGCTGATCTTTTATTAGTCACCATGGATGTAGAAGCTCTCTACACTTCAATAAGACATACAGATGGTTTATTAGCAGTAGAGAGTGCTCTCCACACAAGATCAGCGAGCTTGATGAGACACACGGAAATGATATTGGAATTCCTGGAATTTGCATTAACAAGGAACTTCTTTATGTTCGAGAAAAAATTCTTTTTACAACAACAAGGGACCGCGATGGGGGCACGATTTGCTCCATCCTATGCATGTCTCTTCATGAACTTCTGGGAGAGAACAGTAGCCTGGAATTTAGGTCTGAAACATCTCAACAGTCATGTACTTACCTGGCTAAGGTTCATCGATGATGTTTTTGTAATCTGGGATGGAACAGAAGAGGAGCTTCATGAATATCTGTCTATTTTGAATTTAAATAAATACAATGTCCATCTTACCATGGAATACAGTAGATCTGAGGTGACTTTCCTAGATGTGAAAATACAGATTGAGGATGGTATGATCAACACTTGTTTACATCGAAAAGAGACTGCGACTAACTCTGTTTTGCACTACGCAAGTGAGCATCCAACTAAACTCAAAAATAGTATTCCTTTGGGTGAATTCCTGCGAGCACGACGCAATTGCTCTACATTGGCAAGCTTTGAGAGAGAGAGTGAACATATCAAGCAGCGATTCTTAAACAGAGGCTATCCAGCACAGGTGATTAATACTGCGAAAGCTAAAGCTACAACACAGAACCGATCTGAACTATTGAATAAGCCAGTGAAGAATATAGACTCAAATGAGTCTCCCATTAGATTCATCACAGATTGGAATGCCTCGCAGGCAAATGTAAGGTATGTGCTGAATAAACACTGGAATCTGCTGACTGATGATAAAGATCTGAAGCCTTTTATTGGTTCAAGAGCAATGGTATCTTTTCGTAGAGGCAGGAACATTGGACAGATGGTGAGCTCCAGTCACTATATGAAAAATAATACCTTAGAGACTTGGTTAAGTCAGCAAAAAGGTTTTTTCACTTGTGGTTCTTGCAAGGCGTGTCGATTTGGACGTAATCGGACGAAATCAGTGGTAAATCCTTATGATCATACAGAATTTCAAATAAGATCTTTTTTGAACTGTCAGACCACATATACTATTTACATGCTGGATTGCCCTTGTCCAAAACGATATATTGGCTCTTGTGTTCGGAATATGCGTAAACGCATTTTGGAGCATATCAGAGACATCAACAATATAGCTCCAAATTCACCGGTAGCGCAGCATTTTAATGATGAACATGGTGGCAAGGCTGATCTTCTAAGATTCACTGGTTTGATGGAAGTGCCTCAACATGAGAGAGGAGGCAATAGATCGCTCAGACTGCGGCAAGCGGAAGCTAAGCTAATACAGCGGTTTCGTTGTACAGATCCCCATTGGGGCCTTAATAAGGATCATGAATTACATTATTTTTTATAAGTACCATCAAGTTTGAATTTACAATATTCCATCAGATATACTGATTATTTGAGGAGAATGGATTTTCTTCCTTAACATAGAATTTATGACATAATGAGAGGTATCTATGAGTATAGATCCACACTTCAGGGAGCTCTCTTAGTAGTATATCGCTGATACAATGAAAATCAAGTTAATCTGGATCTCCACCTACAGCATAGCAATTCTTGACTGTTGATGAGTGATCTATCGAGTTAATTTTGAATATAGAGGCTCCTGATATGAAATGTACTGATGTGCACTTTATTACTTAGTAGGATGTCCTACAATTGCTCCAGTGATAAAATGGATATATGCAGTACTCATCACTAGATAGGAATCTTTCTAGATGCTAGTTGATGTGAAGAGAGGATTCTAGATTTTGCCGTGACTATCATCACGCGTTCACCAGTTAAAGATGGCGAGAATATTCGCGGCCATCTTTTTAACTTGGGAGAAGATTAGTCCTCTCTTCATGTTAATAGCGGTCCCGTAAATTATGAGCTATGGTTATGAAATTGCGGGTAATTCATCGTTATGTAGATCCAAGGGTGCACGCTAGGTATTAGGCTAGCATCACAAATTAATATGTGGTTTCTGCAGCAATTAGATTGAAGAATTGTTGTGTTATGAATATATTTGAGTGACATTATTTCTATAAAAACACGGCGGATAAATAATCCACATGTTATATAAAATGATACGATATGAAGAAGTTCTATAATATGAGTACATTTTGCACAGTCTTAGATGGAGCCATGTTGCTATTATCGTCTTCTCGTCATGTCTCTTAGAGCAGTCCTCTTTCTATGGAGATTTCCTGTATTGCGAAGAGAGAAATGTATCCGTGCATATTTAATGGTGAAATTGTTCAATGATGCTGCTACTGCAATTTACTTGGGTGTGAATGTGTATTGAAAATGCGGGCACTTGTTAGACCCGCGAAACGCGTCTACTATTCAGGATGAAGATGTCACCCCAATTTGATTTAGAAAGGACTCTTTTGAATTAAAACACTGAAACGAACTTGCGGCGTGCGATCTCCTCCTTCGTTGTTTCTAATCTTGGGAATTGGTCTTTCCTGGAGATCACGCACCAGAGGATTCTACTCTGCCCAATAGAGCGCGAAGCTGGCGGCCGGCTTTTTGTACTAGGCTACAGCTTGTGGTATACTGTCCCCTTAATAGCATATTGTAAAACCCTAATCCTCCGCCGAGTCCTCTGATTGATCTAGCTGTTCCAGCTTCCATATATAGTTTTTCAAGTCAGACCATATATCCTTAGGTCTTTGACAGGGGATGAGCTGACCACTGTATTCCTCCTCAAGATAGTATGTATCCAGTAGCATATTGTACCAGTTTTGAAACCTTGGAGGGTGTTTCTTGTTCCATTTCTGGAGTATACATTTCCTGGCCAATAGTAAGCATAGCCCCACAAATCTCCTTTGTATTGTTAGTTTTATATCCAGTATTCCTAAAATACATTGCTTCACTTCACTCGGAACCACTATATCTGTTATCTCACGAATCTTAAACAAAACCTCTCGCCAGAATACCTCGAGCCTTCCACAGTCCCAAAACATATGAACCAACCCAGCGCCCTCATGACCACACCTCGGGCACCTATCATCATACTGATTAGATATTTTGTGTAGCCTGCTTGGGGTGTAATAAGCCTGATGTACTATTTTGGTTTGTATCGTTCGGTATCTAAGACAAATAGAAGCTTCAGTAATATGTCTACAAACCAGCTTCCATTCAACCTCGGATAATGGCTCACCCAGAACAACTCCCCATCGCCTGCGAGCCGGCGGGTCCGAGGGGGCTACAGCTTGCAGCATCAAGGAATATAGTTTAGAAACCACTCCACGAGCCCCTCCCGCCTCCAAAATATACTCCAGGGGCGGGAAACCCTTAGGTTCCTTGGGGAAGTCAGGTAGCCATTTGCGAAATGCTGCTCGCATTCTGAAATACTCCAGCAACAATATCGGAGAATTACCTACACTGCTGAGAAAGACCTCCCGTGTCACAAATTCCCCATTAGGAAAGAGGGTACCTATCGTGTTGATACCTCGTGCACTCCATGTCGTCCGTAATGTCGTGTCCATTGTGGGGAGGAGATCAGAATTGTCCCACAACATCATGCCGGCCGCGTACGGTCTGAGTACCGCCGCCTTTCGCGCCAGCTTCTCCCAGGCCCGCACTGTAGCCCATACCGGGTCGAACCTGCACGCTTCAGTGTGTCTATTCGCGAGCAATATCGAAGACAGTGCCCGAGGCGCCACACTCTGTCGTTCTATTGCCACGTGAGGTGTGTGGTCCCATCCTCCAAACCAAAATTTGGCAAAATGAGCTTGCGCCACTAAAAAATAAAGTTCAAAATCAGGGACCTGCATACCCCCTCTCTCTGGCGGCTGCACAAGGGCAGCCCATCCTATCCGCGCTGCTTTGTTTGCCCACAGAAAGGAGGAGACCATTCCACGCAGCTTCCTGAAAAAGTGAGCGGTGGGGTGAATGGGAATATTAGTAAAATAATACAATAATTTGGGAAGTATAATCATTTTAATGAGGGAGATGCGGCCCGCCAACGACAATGGGAGAGCAGACCACCTCCTCAACGTATCCTCCAGCGTTGAGCAATATGTTCCCAAATTACGACGAAAAAGTTCTTGATAGCCACCGATCACCCATATGCCCAAATACTTGGCCCCTTCCGTGGTCCAATCTAGTCCATGCAAGTCAGTGGGCCGGACAGTAGTCGGAGTTAAGGGCATAACCACAGATTTAGTGCGATTAATCCTGAGCCCAGACAGCTCCCCAAATCTCTCCACATCGGCCAATACCGGCCCAACATTTACCTCAGGGTGCCTTAGATACAGTAGGACATCGTCTGCGTAGAGTGATATAATTTCCCTACGACCTCCCAAACCCAGCCCTCTATGTATATGTTCTTTCCTTATGAAGGATGCCAAAGGCTCAATGGTTAATGCAAAAAGCAGGGGGGACAACGGGCATCCCTGCCTAGTGCCTCGCCCCAGTTTAATAGTCGATGAGAGCATACCACCAAGCCGGACAACAATCGAGGGCCCTGTATAGAACAGCCGAATAAACCTACAGAATTCCCCACCAAACTGCATACACTTCATCGTGCGAAACATAAATTCCCATGAAATGGCGTCAAAAGCCTTTTCAGAATCCAGCAAGATCGCCACGGCCTGCACATCCGGGTCGATCTGGGCCAGGACACCAAACAGCCTCCGGAGATTTAGTGACGTCGATCTACCAGGAATGAAACCCGATTGATCGGGATATATGATCTGATTCATAATAGGTAACAGTCTATTGGCCATCACCTTAGCAAGTATTTTATAGTCGGTGTTGAGGAGAGACAGAGGGCGATACGATCCCGGGTGCCTCGAGCACTTCCCTGGCTTCAGCAACAACGTCAAGAAAGCCTCCCTAAGTGTCGGTGGGAGAATGCCCTTCCCAAGAGACTCCTCCCAAACCGCCAAGAGTCGAGGGGCTAGGGCATTGGAATATTCTTTATATACCTCCGCAGGGATCCCATCTGGGCCCGGGGCCTTACCCGAAGGTAAATCCTTAATTGCCTGAAGGATTTCCTCTACCATCAACGGGGAGTCCAGGAGCATGGCATCCTCCTGCGAAAGAAGGCGGAGGAACGCCGCATCCAAAAACCCCTCCACTTCGTTAGAACTAGATGTATCCTTCCTGGCATAGAAGGTAGAAAAATAGTCCCCAAAGTAATCTACAATCTCCCTGTCACGAGTCAGGAGTTTCCCATCCCCCACCTCAAGTGCTGTGATACTAACTGGGGATTTCTCCCTGCTGACCAGCCACGCCAATGTCCTCCCCGGGCGTTCGCCCTCTCCATATCACCTAGCTCTACCGGGAAAGTCCATATAATACACCTCCCTATCAGCCAGGCTATTATATTCCTCGAGTGCCTGCAGGAGTTGTGATTGAATTACTGGGGGTCTATCGCTGGGGTATGTTGCATATATATGAGAGAGTCTAGCCTCCATTTCTCCAAGTTCCTGCCTGATGGATCTGAGAGTGCCTGCTTCACGACCAATACAACAGCCTCTAAAAAAGACTTTAAAGGTCTCCCAGACCGTACTCACTTCAGTCACTGAACCTATATTTATCCGAAAAAATTCCTCTATCTCCGTGGCCAAATAGCTTTTAAATGGGGCATCTTTCAACGCCGCAGCTTTAAAATGCCATCTAGGTCTGGCTCTTTCCTGAGTAGGGAGACATGTCGTAAATAGAGTAGGGGAGTGGTCAGAGATGCCCCTCGCTAGTATATCTGCCTCTGCTTCCCCCTCCACCATGGCCGCAGAGGCAAGTATCAGATCAATCCTCGAAGACATTTTGTGAATCGGGGAATGGAAAGTGTAGCCTTGTTCCTTCGGATGCAGGGTCCTCCATGTATCATGCAGCCCATGGAAAGCCATGATAGATCGGAGTTCATCCGCAGCCTTGGACAAAGGTCTATTGGCTTTGCCGGTTCTATCCAGGTGCAAATCAAGAATGGTATTGAAGTCCCCTCCCCATATAATATGTTCATTGTCATTTCCTACAAAGTGGGATGCAATCTCAGCATAAAAAGCCGGGTCGTCTATGTTAGGCCCGTAGGTATTGATCAGGGTATATTCAGTATAGTGTAGTGATCCCTTAACAACCACATACCTACCGGCCGGGTCAGATAGGACCGTGGCCACTCGGAAACCCAGACTCTTATGAATCGCCAACAATACACCCCTAGATCCAGTTGTGTAGCCAGCCCCAAACCTCTGCGGTCCCCAGCTTTTCAAGTGACCCTGAACTTCGTGTTGTAGAAGATGTGTTTCTTGTAACATAACAATAGAAGGGGCCTGTCTATTCACAAACGCAGCTACCCGCCGAGCCTTGATATAATTCCTCAATCCCCTTACATTCCAGGACAACACTCTCAAGGTGTTAGAACTCATCTACCTCTGTCAAAGTAAAAGCTACTCAAGTGCATTATCAACTCTACAGTACATGTGCTACAGGGCCTCACCCCCCATCCAGCATTCAAAGGCATAAAGAGAAAAGGCATAGTCCAAATCAGAAATTTCAGTGCCGTACAGTTCCGCTTTAGTGTTCCCTTAAGCAAGTGGTGTTCGAATGTTTTCCTCCCAACTTCCCCGTCCCCCTCCCCCCACCCACGCCAATCATCCCCAACTAAAGGCGTACTTTCCCCATAATACAACATTAACAAACCATTGCGATCCACGCACGGATGCGGTACCTGCAGGGTTCTTCCTGGCGGTTGCAGTATCACCACACTCCTGCCAGGTGTTTATGCTCCGCACCAACCCATACAAATAATAAACATTATCGTACATTGCATGTATTTCAAACAACGATGTGCCATCAGCGATCTCAGTCACGAATAGCCAATAAAGTTTCACCAAAATATCATGACAACGAGCACAATAACAATCCCTCCCCATATAGAATAGGGCAGCAGCTCCACCCGAAACCATCCAAACTGCAAGAGAGGCCCGGGTATATGACTTTCAGCATTTAGATCAAACAATGCTAGCCTCCCAGCGGCGCCCAACCACACAGCCCGCCCCGAACACTCACTCTCCATATGGTAATTTGGGTGCCCATCATCAAGCTAATCATGTGAGGTCGCTGCTAACTCAGAGGTAGCCCCACCCTCCGGGAGTGTCTCCAGAAATTGCATTACATCTTCAGGGGCAGTGAAAAAATGAGATTTGCTACCATGCAACACTCTCAGTTTTGCTGGGAACAACATGGCATATTTAAGACCCCTTTCTCGAAGTTTCCTTTTCACTTCTATAAACATTTTTCTCTTTTGCTGGACCATATTAGAGAAGTCAGGGAATATAAACAGCCGGTCACCCTTGTAATGCAACGCTCCCAGCTCTCGGGACTTCCTAAGGATAAGATCTCGATCACGATAGTTCAACAGTCTGGCAATTATTGGGCGCGGTGGCTGGCCCGGCCGAGGTTTCTGAGCCAGTGCCCTATGCGCCCTTTCCACCAGGAAGTGGTTCGAGAACTGAGGCTCTTGCAGTGCGTCTTTAAGTAGGGACTCTACAAATAACTCCATATTGTCAACTTGTTGTGTTTCAGCGACTCCTACAATGCGAATATTGTTCCTCCTCGAGCGTGATTCTAGATCATCATTCTTCGCACGAATTTCCTGCACGTTTTTTGACAAGGCGATAACTGTAGTGCGAAGCGACCGAAGGTCGTCCTCAACGTCTCCAATACGAGTCTCAGCCTCTGTGATGCGCCCACTTTCCTTGTCCAGTCTGATTTGTAACGTATCAACCTTATAACTCAAACTGTCCAGCTTTGAGTTAACTCCTGTAAACCCCGCCCTCATCTCGCCCACCAGTAGTTTCATATCATATTCCGGGGCAGAGGCTGCCACCTCTGGCTTGGGGCGTGCCTCCGCCATCTCATCTGCCATTAATTTCGTGGGGCGAGTGAAACTATCCAACTTTGTTTGTTTTTTCGTTCCTTTCCTGGGCATTCCAGAATCGAGAACCAACATTGAGCAGTTAGCACCAGTCAATTCGGCAGGACATAGCCCAAAGAGCACCAGCCACTGGCTTCATAGCCAGCAAAATATGTAAACTCAACTGTGACAGGAAGCACTTTAGTGTTTTAACAAGGCCACCCCTACAATCTGCTGAGGTTCCATGAGATGCCCACACTGTTATTTCCGCAGGAGAGAAGCGGGCGCAAGGCTAGGCTCAGAGGGGCCACGCGTCACATCACCAGATGACTCCAGGCGTTAATCAAAACGTTCCTTGAAATAGGCCAGATGGAGCAAGCCCTATTTCCCCACCAGTATCCAAGAGGGGCACAAGAGAACGTAAAATGCCCCCCTATTGATCACACTGAGCTAATCTCTCTACACTGCAGGACCGTATCAGAAGGAGAGATCCAGAACCCCCAACAGTCAGCAGGTATAGCTGCAGTGCGCTAGTATTGTCTTAATCTTGGTGTAGACCCACCTCCCTTCCAACAGAGTCCCACACTCTCAGGGGCGTGCCCGCCTGATCTCCGCTCGGTGGTGTGGATCCGAGGACAGCGCCGGCGCACGCCACGAGCCCGGATACTCGTATTATCATATTGCTGCTCCCACTTACCTTCAGCAGGAGCAGGAAGGGGATGAAGAAGAGACTCCGGTCACTTACATACACGTCAACGGAGCCACCAAAGACCCTCCGCCGGCGTCTCCCAATACAGCGTCAGCGGCTCACTGTTCAGACATATGCCGGGCGCGGTCACTGCTGCCACGCAGGACGGGCTCCAGCCCGTCACCCCGCAATCGGGGGGGACCGCCTCCCGGCAAACTCACAACCCCGTCTGAGGCCGACCTCCTCTGCCAAAGTCCGCCCGGCACTCAAAACAGGGGGAACACGCACACAAACAAGTTTATTGTCCGCCCGGTCGGGCCAATATCTAGAGGCTCCCCCACTGCACACTCCCCCACACGGCTCCTCTCACCGCATGGGGTACCGCCTCCAGGCTATAAGATCCAAGAGGGGGGCAGCGCCCCCGGTACACGGAATAGTCCGCTCTCCCAAGCAGCTCCGAGCGCGACACTCCGATCAGTCAGAATGGCCCGGAGCTCACTGCACACGCCCCTCCAAAGTGTTTAAAGTGACCAGAGCAGAGCTATCATCGGCGCCGCCCTCCGGTCCCGGGCAACAGTCAGCGTTATGTCTCTCCGCACGGAGAATCAGCGTGAGTCAACCACCGCACGGATCAGCGCTAACTTGTCAGGCACACTCCTTCCACGGCAGCAATGCTACGGCTCCAGAGCCGTGACAGCGGGGGCCCGATCCAATACCTGCGTCACAGAAGGCTCCGCCACTATTCCATGGGCGCCATCTTGCATACATACACAGTCCCAGGATGGGGGGGGCTCACCATAATCCTCCGTTTAAACATTCATACAATGGCCATCCGATCCGGGCAAGCACTCCCACTTCAACTGCTTCGCTTCAGGTACAGCGGCATCCGCTCTTTGGCCTCAGCAATGCACGATACATAGGATATTTTGGCAGGATTTCAGAATCAGTCCGGGAGCACTCAGGGATCACATCCTCCCCTGCACCCTGCAAGCCACGCCCCCTAAAGTGATTGTTCTTACTTGGAAAATCAGTGTTTAATTTTAGAATGATCTGCAGTCCTTTCGAAGGCTAGAGGTGGTGGACGCGACAAACTGACGCTGGATGTGTTCCTCTCAAATGAAAATCCAATCAAACAGCTGATATCTAGACGTGAAGTCCAAGGCTAGAAATTCAGACATTCTGCAGACCCTGCACTCCTGTGAGAAACATAAAAAGCGCATTAGCTCTCTAGAAATGGAAGCCCTCCAATTGAATCCGGATTGAGTATGGCGAATTAAAAGATGCAGCTCATTATACAGGATTGAGTTCCACAGTCAAGACATGTATTTTACCATGTTCCGTTGTTTTGATGTTAACAATTTCTTCCCTTTTCTCTAAAATGTTTTGTGTTTGTTGCCAGATACCCTTTGAAGATGTTTAGCAGTGTAAATTACTATTTGATAACAAACTGTTTTCCTTGCTTGGCTCGAGGTTTACTGGGGCTTTCACCTTTTTTTTTTCTTTTTTTTTCGCCTGTAGGATTCCCATCAGTTTTATCTTGTCCCCTGCTATCGCTTCCTTCTTGTCGTTTTTCTTCAGCTCAATATAATACCCCTTTTGAACTTTCCTGTCACCTATAACTATGTCCGTGCGCTCTAGTTCTGGGTATAGCTTTCTTGCTGGGCAGCGTGGGCTCCCACCTCCTCTATGCAGTTCTGAATCCTCAATGCCTGAACTCTGGATGCTTCCACTGTTCGGCGCAGATTCCTCGTAGTTTGCACAAAATTCCTCTTCATGCATATGTCGTTCCAGTACTTTTCCCTGATTAAACCTTTTATTTCATTAAAAAGGCACAGATTCAGACCCCTCTCATCTGTGAACAGAGCATTCAGTGATACCTGGTGGCAAATTAGCTTTTTCAGGAAAACCATTGTCTTCTTGCACTCATCCAGGCAGGACTGGTAGTGGGGACATCTAGCGTGACCTACATCAGGCATGCAATAGTAATGCTTGCATTTCCTACACTTCTGAACCTCCTTTATGGGTCCAAGGATATTTTGGACTGACGTAGCCGATAATTCCAGAGCTAGATTATAGTGCCTAGAAGTTAGAGAGAGGGACTAGAAGTGTACCCACAGGAAGGGGTTCCTATGCTGAAGCGTTCTGTGAGGGGAACATGAGTCTTTGGCAGGATAGGAAAAGTAACCATGAGCTCACGAACAATAATGCTTAGGACTAATCATGTGGTACGTCTCTACTCCCGGTGCACTATAAGGGAGTGCGATGCATAACGCTTGTTTGTCCCTGCGCGCTCCAACCCAAATGTTATGACGTAATATGTAGAAATGTGATATCTTATGCATGTCTCCACCAAGA
>JAWWEL010185227.1:0-12975 GCA_035582915.1 Necturus beyeri | reverse complement strand
GTGCCTTTAAGGCTGGCAGTCCTCCAGCCCTGCCCCATGATGCAATGCTCCCTCCAGTCTAGGCTCAGTTCTGATTTTCCGCTCCTCGTGGCAGGATCCTCTGAAACACACTCTGAGTTTCTTCAGAGAACTTCATTTCAACTAAAAAAACAAATGGTTTTTTGCACTCTTTATTACAACAAATACTTCAAGAGAGGTAAGCTCTGCTGAAAGGTTTCTCTTGAGAGTGCTGAGCTGACCTTTTTTCAGCCCCTCTCTTCAGGGCCTCAAGCAGAGTTTTTTCTTCTGTTTTACAATGCCAAAAGCTCTTTTTGATAAATGCTCAAAAAAACACCTCGGCATGAACCCAGAGAGCGTTCACCATTAAGATCTCGATCTCCATCACCACTCAGAAGCCTCACACCGAGGCACGACCCAGACGATTCCAGCTCAGACCTGGGAGCACTGAGCCCTACGTCATCACATAACGATGACCAGCCATCAAGGGATTCCCCACCAGATGACATGCTGGGGTACTACGACCTGATGAAGAGGGCATCGCAAAGGCTGGAACTTCCCACTCAAGCTCCAGTTGAAAAGGCAGCAGGAATTTACGACATTCTGCAACCACCTCCAGCACACAGGTTCCTGATCCATTCAACGCCGAGAAAAGATACCTCACCACGACGATCGACGTCGAAGCGACCATCTCCATCGACGTCGGCAGTGTCCCATTTGACGTCGAAGAAAAAGAAATCGACGTCGAGAACAATTAATATATCGTCTTCTGAGTCTGAGGCGGAGGGCGATCCTCGCAGTAGGTCCCACTCTCGCCCTCATTCGAGATCTTTGCCTGGACACTCCAGGTCGCCTCTGGTTGTAGAGCTCCCAACACCAGGTGAAATGCCAGACCTGGGATCATGGAGGCAGTATCTTCGAATTTTCTAAACCCTGCTACTATTAAAAATTCAGTTTCTCGCCAGGACAAAAGATACAAGGCGCCTGAATCAGACCCATTGTTTACCAGATCTCACCCACCAGCAGATTCGGTCATATCCTCTTCAGTGAGGAAAAAGTACGCAAAAGCTTCTTCTTATCAAACTCCTCCAGAAAAGGACAGTAGAAGAATGGACGTTGCAGCTAAAAAGGTATGCTCTACGTCAGCAACAACTTTCAGGGCCTCGAATACTGCCTCCATTCTGGCCAGATACGACAGAACATTGTGGGACGACTTTGAAACCTTCATCCCTTTTTTGCCAGAGTCAAAAAGGGTAGAAGCTTCCAACCTTCTGCTAGAAGGACAACAGGTGTCAGCACAACTTCTCAGAACATCGGCTGATGTATCAGACCTGGCGACCAGGAACTACTCCCACGCGATAGCCCTCAGAAGAGCAGCATGGACAAGGCTGTCATCATTAAGGCCTGACACTCAGGCACAAATTATCGACCTGCCATTCTCAGGCACATCACTGTTTGGAGACTCAGCAGACGCCGAGATACAGCGCATGAAATCTGAGCAAGAAACAGTGAAGTCGGTGGGTCTGGACTCTAGGCCCTACAACCAGTTTTTTCGTGGCCAAAACCAGAGTAAATGTGGGCAATCATCACAAGCCTACAAACAGCAGGTACAGAGAGGGAAAGATTACAGAAGAGGACGTGGCTCCAGTAAGACCCGCAGAGGGCTACAGCGCCCGTACAACAAAACCCCCAACACTCCCTCAAATAAATGACATTGCCCTCATCCTTCTCCCTCTACACACCCAAGTGGGAGGAAGGATCCAACTTCACTTACACTCGTGGAGATCCATCACCACCGACAAATGGGTGTTAAACATAATAGAAAACGGATACACCATACAGTTTTCAACAAGACCTCAAAACTGTCGATACAAAAGACGACCAAAAAAGGAACAACTTCCAACCCTTCTCTTGGAAGCGGAAGCATTGCTGAACAAAGCAGCCATAGAAAAAGTACCATTACATCAAAAGGGACTGGGAGTATACAGTCGGTATTTCCTAGTACAGAAAAAAGACTCAGACAGAAGCCTACGTCCCATACTAGACCTGAGGCAAGTGAACAGGTATGTGAAAAAAGAAAAATTCTGAATGTTATCTCTTCACCAGATTTTTCCAGCCCTAAACAAAGGGGATTGGATGGTAACAATAGACTTGACAGATGCGTACTTCCACATTCCAATAGCAGAATCCCACAGAAAATTTCTCAGATTTCAAATTGCAAACAATCATTTCCAATTCAAAGTATTACCATTCGGCCTAAAATCATCCCCAAGGGTATTCTCAAAAATCATGGCAGTAGTAGCGTCGCATCTCAGAAAACAGGGAGTTTTCATCTACCCCTATCTGGACGACTGGCTGTTAAAAGCAGCATCAAGAACAACTTTACTCAACGACCTGAAAACAACACTAGACCTGATGTCATCTCTAGGCCTAGAGGTCAATGCAAAGAAATCCATGCTAACCCTATCTCAAGTAGTTCAATTCCTGGGCTCTACTCTACACACAATCAAAGGCCGGGTGTACCCTTCAGCACAAAGATTTCTGTCCCTGAAACAGAAAATTTCTCAAATCCAGGAAATGGAAAGGTTCTCGGTGAGACAAGTAAAATCTCTCCTCGGCTCCATGGCATCCTGCATATTCATCGTTCCCCACGCAAGGCTGCACATGTGCAACCTACAACAAGCCCTGGACAGGAGATGGAAGCAATCGGAAGGAGACTGGGAGGACATCATCTCCCTTCCAAAGGAAATCAAACAGCAATTACTCTGGACGCTGCCACACAATGTAATGAAGGGGATTCCTTTCAGTCACCAAATCCAGACATTACCATTGTAACAGATGCTTCCCTTTCAGGATGGGGTGCACACATGAACCACTACCAAACCAGAGGACGATGGTCGACAAAGGAACAGACGCTCCACATCAACATCTTGGAACTGAGAGCGGTGTTCCTGGCACTGAAGTCTTTTCTCCCAACACTTCAGGGAAAATCAGTGCTAGTACAAACGGACAATTCCACCACCATGTACTATATAAACAAACGGGGGAACAAGATCAGTCGTGCTTTCGCAAGAAGCACAAAATCTGTGGAATTGGGCGCTGAACAACAACATCGACCTGAGAGCGATTCATCTGCCGGGTGTTCAAAACACCACTGCAGACCACCTAAGCAGAATCCTCTGGGAGGATCACGAATGGTCCTTAAATACAGAAGTCATCGAAGAAGTTTTCGGCAAATGGGGACGACCAGAATTAGATCTGTTCGCCACAAAAGAAAACACAAAATGCCAGTCCTTCGCATCCAGGCTTCCAGAACAGGGATCCAAGGGCAACGGTCTATGGATGAACTACTCGAAGAGATTTCTGTACGCCTTTCCACCACTTCCCCTGATAGACAAAGTAATCAGGAGGTTCAGAATGCAAGGCCACAAGATGATCTTGATAGCACCCTACTGGCCAAGACAACATTGGTTCCCAGACCTGCTCTACCTATCACACTACCAGATAATCCACCTTCCCCAGGTGAAGGACCTTCTCACCAGAATGAAAGGGAAAATTCTTCATCCCAATTTACCATCTCTGAGTTTAACAGCCTGGCTCCTGAGCAATTGCAATACGGACATTTAAAATTACCAGAGAGCTGTATGGAAATCCTTAAAGAAGCAAGGAGACCCTCCACTAGATCCTGCTACGGATTTAAGTGGAAGAGATTCTGTATCTACTGCCTACACAAAGGCATAAATCCTTTACGCTGTAAGGAAGAAATCATCCTTCCATATCTGCTTCACCTGGCGAAATCTGGCCTGCAGCACTCTTCCATTAGAGTCCATCTAGCAGCCATAACAGCATACAGAAAGTCTCCTAACCAAGCATCACTCTTTACGATTCCAGTGATCAAGGATTTTCTGGAGGGCCTAAAGAGAAAGTTCCCTCCTGTGAGAAGTCCGTCCCCTGCATGGGAACTGAATATTGTTCTAGCAAGGCTGATGTACGCACCTTTCGAACCATTACATAAAGCCACCTTGCAACATCTCACTTGGAAAGTGGCTTTCCTGGTGGCGATCACCTCAGTAAGAAGGGTAAGTGAAATACAGGCATTGTGTACAGACCCACCATATACCGTATTTCACAAAGATAAAGTAGCATTACGAACACACCCTTCGTTTCTTCCTAAGGTAGTTTCAGATTTCCATATCAATCAGACTATATTTTTACCTACCTTTTTCCCTGCACACAATACACCTGCAGAAAATGCTCTCCATTCCTTAGATGTGAAGAGAGCTCTTCATTATTACCTTGACGTAACAAAATCTTTTAGAAAATCTAAAAGACTCTTTATAAATTACGGTGATACTAATAAAGGTCTACCGGCATCCAAAGCCTCCATCTCCAGATGGATAGTATCTGCTATACGCCTCTGTTATCAGAAAGCAAACAGACAATTGCCTAAAAATCCAAAAGCACACTCTACTAGAGGGAAAGCAGCCACTGCTGCTTTTATGAGTAATATCTCTCTATCAGAAATATGTAAAGCCGCAACATGGAGAACCACTCATACTTTCTCAAAACACTACTGCCTGGACTCAGATTCTAGAACAGACTCCATGGTTGGGCAGTCTGTGCTTAAAAACCTGTTTAAATAAACAACATCACTTCTAATAGGAGAATTATACCTCTCTCCTCCCACCTCCCTAATGGAGGTTTTCTCGCTAATCTATTCTAAGTTAATGAATATTATGAAGATCCCCTGATGGAGAAGGTAAGATTTCTTACCTGTAATTGTAGTTCTCCATCAGGGGTATCTTCATAATATTCATTAACGACCCTCCCTGCCTCCCCTTTCGGTCGAGAGCTATACTTCTGAGGGATACTCCTGCAAATCAGAACTGAGCCTAGACTGGAGGGAGCATTGCATCATGGGGCAGGGCTGGAGGACTGCCAGCCTTAAAGGCACAGGCGCACACACACATACAGTGAATGCAATGCAGCATTTTACAATGCAAACTAACAGTGACACTCACTGCTCTATTTTCCAATTGGAAGTTTATTTTTATAAATTATGATTATTATTATTTATAAGTGTTTCCGGGGATCCAGCTCACCCTGCGAGCTTATTCTAAGTTAATGAATATTATGAAGATACCCCTGATGGAGAACTACAATTACAGGTAAGAAATCTTACCTTCTAGCCCTCCCACCCACCCACACCGCTTGCCCCCAACTACAAGTAGTGAAGAAAACTGGATCCCACCCATCTAGAACACCCACCCCATCATTAAACACCCACAGTCTGACATACTAACCCTCCCCCCTCCCTCACCACCTGCACCCCAACCACAAGCAGTGTAAATAGAAACCCCCCAGTATATCAGTCCCTACACTAACCCTTCCCCACCCACCCCTTCTACCCTACTAAAACTACCCCAACCCATAAACCAGTTGCGAATTCGCTCGGGGGGGGCAGTGTAACCGGAGGCAGGATAGCCATCCTTTACAAGCAATTACTCATCACCAGTAAAATATTAGAGGGCAAATGGCATCTTCCTGCTAGTCACACATTGCAGAGCAATTAATCTCCAGGTTGCGCCCAGTCTGGGACTGTGATCATTAACCGTTCAATACATTCCATCGTCGTATTACATCCAGCTACACTGGATGCGGGCTAGGAGCCCGCCCACTTACACATTGCCCAACTGAAACACAGTACAGTCCCGATCCAGGATTCCTAGGGCATACACGGAGCCTACAAGAGACAAAATTCCAGACATGGCCCTCAATCCTTCCCCATCATTTAAAGGAGCAGCAACACTATACCCAAATATACCATTTCAACGTCTCACCCCACTTGTGATCCATACACTACCCAGGATACTTACCAACCCCAGGCCCCAATCCCAACGCCCCTGCCATTATCCAAATATAAACACAATAAGATAGCCAACGATTCAATAAGCAGCAATACAAGTCAGAAATACATCATATTCTCCAACTTTCACATGCCCAATCTACATTGGCAATGTTGCCTGCAGTTCCATATGGCATTTCCGGATTCATGCAGTAGTCTCCCAATCTAGCATCGCTCGCCAGCGCCACGATCTCTATCACCTCTCAGTGAATTCGTTTAAGCAGATTCGGTCACTACTCATACCATATGCCATCCCAGACTGACAGGGTACCCAGGGGTCCATGTAGGAGCACAGCTCGATTGCAAGTAGTTCCAAGGGGCCCCAGCAGCTGATTCAAGTAGACTGAAAAAGCCCCCACATCAAATTAGTTCATAAAACAAATTGTATGCAAACTCCAGCCAATATCAACTGTACACCCACGAAAGTATTTATAAGCATTTCCTCTCAGGACAATAATATCGGGCAGCCCATCAATCATGCCAACAGGCTATGCCAGGTCAGGGAACCCGAAGAGTTCCACCAGATACCTTTACATTCAGTCAGTGTTCAATGTTCGCCTCTTCCATCATGCACCAAGTTCAAGATATTGCAGCGGGCCAAAAACGGTAAAATGCGCTCCATCCTTTGTTAAATATATTCCGCCCGGGGCATCCATATTCTTCCACTCACAGGGCAATCAATTCGATAATCCATAAGACCAGTCCATAGTTCATGCCAGTTCGATACACCTTGAGCATCCTGCCGCGTACGTGCCCATTCAGCCAGTGTCTATACCACGCCTCCTGCTCCATGCACCACTCACAAAGTAATGCACTTCAGTTCGTTGTCTGTCACTTCCACTCTGCGGAGTAAATAGTAACGTCTGCACTTTCCTTTTCATCCACTCAATCAACTCCATGACCGTATGTAATATCCCGAAATCAACAGGACCCCCTACATCCGACCTCCAACTCCAGTGCATCAAACAATCCTCCGGGTACTTCCGTATCTTCCCCCCGGGACCTTCAACTTCCATTTCCAATTGTTCGAAACGATCACGTTGCACCCGCTCGGGGGCGAAGTTGGAGGAGCAGGGAGCATAATAAAAGGACTCAGCTCTCTGTGGGACCATTAGTGCCACTCGAGTCGCCGCGGCGATGGCGCCATTCACCGCGGCAATGTCACAACAAAGCCCCCCAGACTCTTCACAGAGTGCTCCCTCCATCATACTGACATTAATCTTGCAGGGGTCCCCATCCAAGCCAGTAGCACTGGGCGCAGGAGTGTCATTCTCCGCAAGTGTTGCCGCTCGTAATGTATGTAATATGGGCCGGAACATTTCCAGCAGTTCCAGCAACATGGCGCACATATCAATATCACCCTCCAGCTCCGCCATCTTCCAGCCGTGTAACACAGTCCACCGCCGCCGCCGGCATAGACTACACCCTCAACTCAATTTATTGCCTTTCCTCCCCCAGACAGCAAACACTCACCGCAGCGCAGCCCAGCAAGTGGTCCAGCTCTCTCCCCGTTCAGTGCACAAGCCGTGCGACGGCACCACCACCGCCGCAGCGGAGAGGGGCCGCACTGGCTCCCCGGGTCGCAGGCACCCACAACGGGGGCCGCGCTAGGAAACGCCGGCCGATCCTCCGCACGCTCACCCCAGGTGCTCCCAGCGCACCGGGAGACTCCACAGTCGGACACAGCACCGACCAACCAGCACCGATCAGGAGCACAGTCACCGGGGAGCCCAAAAATCCAACGGGGAGGCAAGAAAAGGAGAGTTTATTCAAGGCCGCGTCCGGCGGCCATCTTGCAGCTGGAATCCCATCGGCAGCGTCAGGGAGGGGGGGGGAATCAATCATCAGCCAATTCTCAGTCAATATAGGGCCCCGGAGCAAACAAAATGCAGCATCATGTGCCCCGTCGCTTGCTCTTCTAGACCATAACACGATTCCTTCTCGATGGCGCCATCCGCCCCCAGATTCCTGCAGGATTCAGTTCGGCTACAGAGAGCCCCAATCTTAAGCGGCCATCTTGACCGCCTCCCGCCACGCCCCCCTAGTCCAAGACAGAGTTACTATTAATAGGCCCAGCCAGGTCCAGAAGGCCTGTATTCTCCTTGCCACCTTAATTTTCATCTGACATTAAGTTTTTGGATCTGGTGCGTAATTTGGGAGTAATGTTTGACCAGAATTTGCAGCTTGTTCCTCACTTTAAAAAAGTTGCCAAGGCATGTTACCACCAAATGCACCTGGTCCAACATGTTCTACCTTTTATTCCCAAAGAGCTGCATCGAATAGTGATTAGGGCTATGGTTAATTCCAGGTTGGATTATGGAAATGCTTTATTCTCTGGCCTTCCCCAGTCTTCTATGTATATATTACAGAAGGTGCAGAACGCCGCTGTGCGGGTGGTGTGCTCATTAAGGAAAAGAGATCATGTCTCCCAGGCTCGTAGATTCCTACATTGGTTGCCAGTGGCAAGCAGGATTAAGTTCAAGGTGCTGGTTATTCTACACAAATGCCTATCCGGTACATCCCCTTCCTATCTTGCCTCTAGAATTCAACTCTATACGCCGGGTCATTCTCTTCGATCAAGCAATCAACGTTTACTCACCATTCCTAAAGCTAGATGCAATACTTTGGGGGGGTCGTCTGTTTTATATCTGGGGCGCAAGAATTTGGAACGAGTTACCCTTCAAGATTAGGATGGAGGAAAGTATTTCCACTTATAGATCTCTCTTGAAGACCTATCTTTTCCAGGAATAGTCTGGCTGAGTCAATTTTTTTTTTTTTTTTTTTTAGGACAAACTTTATTAACATTTTTCATCAAACATAGAGAAGGAAACAAATACATAATTTCAAAGAAAACATATTCAGACGTAAATTAAGATGGTTAAGGCGGTGATGGGGGAAGGTGCGGCACAACATTAGGGTTCACGCCACCCTCTGCCATCCATGTCCCCGCGTCAATCACCAATGAGGTGATTTCAATGTCCCGCTCAAGTCCGCCTCAACCCGGGGCCTCCATTGCATATCGTTACCCTGTGGTCTTCCCCACAGGCCACTAATCTATCCATCTTGTGTCCCCTTCTCCACTGGGTACAAGGTAGGGTAAAGAGGAAAAAAGAAGAGAAAGAGAAGAGAGAAAGAGAAAAAAAGGGGGGGGGTGCAGGGGAACACACACACCAACAGACAAGGGAACCTGGGGGCGAGTGAGGGGGGAAGGGGGGGGACGCAGGCCTGGGCCCCAGAGTCGGTCCTGGCTCACAATTAACCTTTTAGTTTCCCACCGGAACCCTCCATACACGCCACATTCATTCAGTTGACCTCCAACCTTCCACCTTATACACTGATCTCATCACGTTAGTAAGTACCTGGGGATTGTCTTGGGCCTCTGCAAAGATTCTGGATCGGTGGCGTATCTGATCAAGAAGGGCGACCAACTCCTCTGAAACTCCCTATCTTGGTCATTGACCATTGCAGTGAGCTTTTCCATGGCTGCCAGGTCCCAGACCTTGTGCAGCCATGTCCTCTTTGAGGGGGCACCCCTATTCTTCCATTGTCCCGCAACTACCAATTTACCTGCCATCAACATGATCCTAATCATGGGTGGGAATCGCCTCATCCCATAATCCTCAGGGGGTAGGGAAAACAATATCACCTCCGGGGTCAGCGGGACCGCCTCCCCCGTGATGTCCTCCATCCACAGCAACACGTTCCCCCAAAACTCCTGGACCACTGGGCAGCCCCACCACATGTGTTCAAAGGTCCCCACCACCGGACAACCCCTAGTGCATTTTCCATCCGAGCCTCCACACATTTTGGCTATTCTGTCAGGGGCGTAGTGCCACCGAAGCAGGAGCCTGAAGTTCATTCCGGCAGTGCGGGTTGAAATCAAGCCCTGAAACGTCTGTTCCCATATTCTCTCCCAGGTCTTATCGGGCCATTGCACACCCAACCCCTTTTCCCATTGGGCCCTGTGTGTAGGGTCAGAGGGCTGTTTTGCCCTCAGAATTTCTTTATACATCCGCGCTATGCTACCCCGCCCTCCACCCTCCTCCAATAGAATCCCCTCAAATGGGGTTAGTGGTCTCCCCAGCTTCCCAACCGTCTCCTCCTCCGTGAGCACCCCCACAAACTGTAAGTATTGCAGGAAGGAGCATGCACCCGTGCCCAGGACCGCCTTTATTTTTTGGTAGGTGACCACCTTCCCCCCCCAGCAAAGAATTGTCCGGCCCTCTCAATCCCCCTGTTTATCCATCCACCGAATTTCAGAGGGTCAGTCCTGTAGAAGTCAAAGAGCAGGACCCACAACGAACTACATGGCGATGGCCATGTGGATAATCCCCTGGTTAGTCTACCGGGTTTCCAACGTTGGAACAGAACTCCCAAGGTCGGGTGGTCAAGGATCACCGCAGGAACTGATCGCCTTGGGGCCCATACAATATCTTTGATGCGGAGGGCACGGAGGACATGGTCCTCAATGTACCTCCAGTGCCTCTTCGAGTTCTCCCCAGGAATTCCGGCAGGACCCGCAGTTGCGCTGCCAGGTAGTATGCTCTGAAATCTGGGAGACCGAACCCCCCAGCCTCCTTAGTTCGCTGTAGATCCATCAAAGACACCCTCGCTTTTTTCCCCGCCCAGATGAACCGCCTCAACAATATATCCAGTTCCCCGAAGAACTGATCTGGTACCATTGTGGGGAGGGCCAAAAAAAGGAACAGAAGCCGGGGTAATATGTTCATCTTTACAATAGTCATCCTCCCCAGCCAGGAGAATGTATTTTTCTGCCAGCGTGCACAGTCCTCTCACAAGGAGGCCAACAGCGGGCGGTAATTTACCTCAAACAGGGTGGACAGGTCTCGGGGCACCCATATCCCCAGGTATTTAAAGCCCTCCCGGGCTACCTTAAATCCCAAAGTCTCCAAATTCCCCGCGCCCGGACTCACCAGGCCACCTATTGGCATAATCACCGATTTCTCCATATTGACCCTTAGGCCCGCCACACGTCCATGACGATCCAGTTCCTCCTTCACCAATCCGCCCGTCACCATCGGGTCCTTCATGTAGACCAGAATATCGTCCGCGAAGAGCGAGAGTTTGAAGTCCCACTCCCCGCAGAAAACCCCCTTAACCTGCGGGTTCTGCCGGACCGCCGCCGCCAAGGGCTCTATGGCCAGCACAAAGAGGAGGGGGGAGAGTGGGCATCCCTGGCACGTCCCCCTCCTCAACGTGAGGGGCGCCGAGCTGACCCCATTAACCGTCACTGTGGCTTGGGGTTCCGCATACATGGCCTCCACCCACCCCAAGAATCCCTCCCCAATCCCCATTCTCCTCATAGTGGACATCAGGAAGGGCCAGCCCACCCGGTCGAACGCCTTTTCGGCGTCGACCGAGAGGACAGCATACTCCTCATCCCGTCGCGCTGCCAAGTCTAACAGGTCAATCGTTTTACGGATGGCATCCGCACCCTGACGACCCTGGACAAACCTGACCTGGTCCCCACCTACCAAGCCCGGGAGAACTCCCTCAATCCGCCGGGCCAGTACCTTGGCCAGGACCTTCAGGTCCGTATTTAGCAGGGATATAGGCCCGTAGGACGCACAGTCCGAGCCATCACAGCCCTCCTTGGGAATCACCGAAATAGAGGCCTCCAGCATTGTGTCTGGGAGGGGGTATCCCTCCAGCACCGAGTTGAAGACTCGGACCAGGACAGGGGCCAGCAACCGGCCAAACTTCTTATAGAAGAGGACCGAGTAGCCATCCGGGCCCGGTGCCTTTCCCGCGGGGGATGTCCTTTATTGCCCTAAGTACCTCCTCCACGATAATGGGTGTGTCCATACTTTCCCTGTCCTCTATGCCCGCAGCCGCAAGTTTCAGCTCCCTCAGATATCCATTGATATGGTCCTGCGAGGGGGGTCTCCGGTGTGTACAAGTCCTCGTAATATTCCCGGAACCTCTCCGCGATAGCCTCGGCCCCAAGCAGGGGGTCGCCGGTGCTGCTCGTTATTTTACGGACCGCCCTGTCCTCCCTCTGTTTGCGCAGCCTAAGGGCCAGGAGGCGATCTGCTTTCTCCCCCTTCTCATAGTATTTCTGCCTTGTGAATTGGAGGGATCTTTCAACATCTTCCACCTGCAACGTTCTCAGTTCTGCCCGGAGGGTCTTCAGGCGATCACCCGCGTCTTCCCCAAAGCTCCCTCTGCCTCCTCAATGCGTACCCTTAGATCTTCTTCCGACTTCCTCCAACGCCTCCTTCTAGCCCCCTCCTGTATGAGATGCCCCTGATGGTGGCTTTCAGGCCCTCCCACAGCATCCTCACTGAGACCTCCTCATTGTCATTAAATTGCAGATATTCAACAATTCCCTGGTGTATCCCCTCCTGTACCAGGAAGTCATGCATGAGCTGGTCGTCGCAGCGCCACACTCCTACCCTCACCAGGACTGCGAGGAGGTCCCACAGCAACACTGGCATATCGTGGTCAGACCAAGGGGTCACCACTATGTCCGTTTCTGTCACCATGGTCACAGCGGACCAGGGGACCAAAAGGAGGTCAATCCTGGAGTAGGAGTCATGCGGGGGCGAGTAGAAGGAAAACTTCCCGAGGTCTGGGTGCATTTCCCTCCAGACATCCGCCAGTCCCCTGTCCTCAAAGTCTAGAGAAGCTACGAGCCTGCGTCTGTGCCCCCACCCTTCCACCCGCAACCGATCCACCCAATCTGTCCAAGGTCGGGTCCCTCACCATGTTGAAATCCCCTCCCAGTATCAGCTCGCCCTCCTTGAATCTCTCCAATTCCAGTAGAGCCCGGCCCAGGAAGGAGAGCTGGTGGACGTTGGGACAATACACAGACGCCAACGTAATCGTGGACCCACCTGACCTACCCTTTACAAATAGGTACCTCCCCTCCACATCTGCCTTCTCGCCCGTCTGCTCAAAATGGAAGCCAGCCCCCAACAGGATCCCCACCTGTCACACCAGGTTTACCAGTGCGGGGTCTGCTCGGTGACCAGACTCACTACTGGGACCAGGTGGAGGGATTGAAAGACACAAACCCTGGCAGAGGTTGTAAAGGCTCTCAATCGTGGTAG
>JAWWEL010184118.1:0-13019 GCA_035582915.1 Necturus beyeri | reverse complement strand
CTCTAAAAACGTTTAACATCATGTATGGCGGCAATACTCTGACTGCGTTAATTAGAGCATATGAATTCAAACATTTTTTTTTAAATTATTTAATTTAATTAGGAAACCAGGTGAACAAAGGAACACATGTTAACATACATCACAGATTGAAGCAGATGAAAACCAATATTCCACAGCAGGAAATAAAAGAAACAGATAGAAATAAAGCATAGCGGTTTCACTTGACCATATTATCCCTATACGGTACACAACAGGGATCACAGTGATTGTCCACTGAAACCTTATATTCAGAACCCCACCCAGTGTTCATAGATTCCACAGAGATCTTCATCTCAGTCCCCATCACCCCAGCCCGGGCACCAAGACTTCAGGTATTGTCCATCACAACACTGAACACAGCACGGCGTTATTCCACATCAGAGGAGTCTGTAGTCTCAGCCCTCAAAGACAATTTATACAAATAGTTCTTAAAGTCCACCCAAATATCCTTAGGCCTCTGTTGAACATGAACCTGTGTGCTGTACTCCTCTTCAAGTTCATAACTTGACAATAGTGCACTATACCAATCTTCATATTTAGGTGCATATTTAACATTCCAGCGCAAAAGCAGGCCTCGTTTAGCCAGCAACAAACATGGCCCAATGAACCGCCTCTGCGGTATACATTTAACCTGCACCAGGCCCAGAATACAGACCTGAGGTGCCCTTTGTATTTTAATACCCGTCACTGCTTCCACTGTATCCAGCACCCGGTTCCAAAAGGTGCCAATATTGCCACAGGACCAGAACACGTGTAGGAACCCAGCTCCCATTTCGTTGCATCGGATACATCTACCTTCTGACCCAACAGTGAATTTAGCAACCCTTGCTGGAGAGTAATAAGCCATATGCAGGACTTTCATTTGTATTACCCTAAATTTGGCAGTAAGGCCAGCTTCACAAACGTGCACACAGGCTTGTCTCCACTCCTCGTCAGTCAACTCCCTTCCCAGTACCCTATCCCATCTATCCCTAGCTCGATCAGATTTAGGCTGTACCACCCTCAATGCCAATGTATAAAGGGTTGAAACCACCTTCCTTGCTCCACCAGCTCCCACAATATATCCAAGTAAATCAAAGGATTCAGGTTCAGTAGGGAACTCAGGGAGCCACTTAACAAACGCAGCCCTCATCCGGTAGTATTCCAACAATCTTATTGGATGCACCCCCAGTTCATACACATAGTCTTCCTTAGTAACAAACCTCCCTCCAGGAAAGAGGTCACACATTTCAACTATCCCCAATCCTTACCAGGTGGTACGTAACGTTTTATCCATAGTGGGCTGTATGTCTGGGTTCCCCCACAAATATAAACCCAGATCATAAGGCCTAGTGATTCCAGCCATCTGAAATAGCCTCCACCATGCTCTACCTGTGGCCTGAGCCGGGTCAAACCCACAATCATCCTTATGTGGACTTCCTAAAAGAATAGACGAAAGTGAGCGAGGAAAAACACTCCGCCTCTCAATGGCAACATGTGGAGCGTGATCCCACCCTCCCAGCCAATACCTTGCAAATTGGGCTTGGGCTACCAAATAGTAAAGTTCCGGATCAGGCACCTGGAAACCCCCATAGTCGAGGGTCTGACCAGTACCGTCCAGGCTATTCTAGCAGACTTACCTGCCCACAAGAAGCTGGTCAGTATCCCTCGCAAACGGGTAAAAAATGTGACCGTCGGGTAGATGGGAACATTAGTGAAAAAATACAACAGTCTCGGCAGTACCACCATTTTCAGTATCGATACCCTTCCTGCTAGTGAAAGCGGTAAACGCGCCCAGTGTCATGGCTGTTCTTCTAAACGGGCGACACTGTCTCCCAGATTCCGCTCAAATATTTTCTGATAATCGCCAACCACCCATATTCCCAAATATTTTACCCCACCCGGGGACCATTTCAACCCTATATCCTCAAGGGGTATCTGGGCGGCCGGTGTCAGCGGTAGAAGTTCCGATTTACTCTTGTTAACCTTCAGGCCGGGGTAAACCCTGAATATATCAACCGCAGCCAGAACCTGCTGGAGATTAATGTCTGGATCTTTGACATACAGGACTATGTCATCAGCATACAGAGAGATGATACTCTTCGCCCCTCCAAGGCCTATTCCCCCATGCGCATGATTTGAGCGCAGTAATGTGGCTAGTGGCTCTATCGCCAAAGCAAATAGTAAAGGGGACAAGGGACAGCCCTCTCTGGTGCCCCGCCCTAGTGTAAATGGGGATGAGAGAAGCAGTCCCGTTCTAACCACTGCACTAGGTCCCGAATAGAACAATTCAACATAATTCATAAATCTACCTCCAAACCCCATTTTATCTAATACTCCATATAGGAATCTCCAGGACACTGAGTCGAAAGCTTTCTCCAAATCTATCATAACCGCCACAGCATTAACCTCTGGATTTATCTGCGAGAGAGTGCCAAACATTCTTCGCAAATTCAAAGCCGTGGACCGGCCCGGTATGAACCCCGACTGGTCAGGGTGTACCAGCTGATTCATAAATGGGGTAAGTCTGTTTGCCACAATCTTGGTGAATATTTTGTAGTCCACATTCAACAGCGAAAGCGGACGGTATGAACCGCATTCCCTCAGATTTTTACCAGGTTTCGGGAGTAATGTTATGACAGCTTCCCTAAGAGTGACTGGCAATCTACCCCTCTCCAATGATTCCTCCCAGACCTCTAGGAGCACTGGAGCCAGCAATTGCACAAACTCCTTATAAACTTCTATAGTAATGACATCAGGGCCGGGAGCCTTACCCGTAGCCAGGTCTCCGATGGCCCGAACTACTTCTTCAAGTTCCAGGGGAGTATCCAACAAATCCCTATCGACAGCCTCCAATTCCCTCAGTGGGCACATTTCCAAGTATCTAAGTAGATCATCGCCCAACTCGTCTCTACCGGCATAAAGCGTTTCATAAAAATGCCTGAATTGTGCATTAATGTCTGAGTCCCGAGTGAGCACCCTCCCATCCGGAAGTTCGATCGCTGTAATGTCTGATACTGCTCTTTCCCTCTTCAGTAACCATGCCAGTGTCCTACCCGGCCGCTCCCCTTCACCATATTGTCTAGCCCGTACAGGCTTATCCAGAAACGCAACCTCCCTATCTGCCAATGCATGGAATGTCTCGAGGGCCTTCACGTATTCAAGTTGTACCTCGGGTGGCTTACAAGTAGGGTATGCATTCTCCAAATCCCGCAGGACCCCCTCAGCCTGTCTAATCGATTCCCGTATAGTGCGTAGTATACCCACCTCTTTACTCATACAACATCCCCTAAAGAAAACTTTAAAGGCCTCCCACACAGTACCAATGCTATCGACCGATCCCACATTCACCTTAAAAAACTCAGATATTTCGGTATGTAGGTATTCACGAAAATGCCCATCCCTAAGGGATTCTGTTATAAATCTCCACAGTGGCCTACCTTCAGTTCGTTCCGGTAAATGGAGCTTGAGCAATAACGGTGAGTGATCGGAATATGTTCTAGGGAACATCGTAACATCAGTGACGTAGGCTTCTAACGCAGCAGAAAGGAATATATAATCTATACGGGAGGCCGTCCCTGCACGGCCGAATGGAAGGAGTACTCCCTGTCCAACGGGTGCTTAATCCACCAGATATCACATAAGGCATGAAACTTCAATATTGAGTGCAACTCTCTAGCCGAGGCCGATAGCGGTCTAGACGCTGCATCGGTACGATCAAGGGATACATCCAGACTGGTGTTAAAATCTCCTCCCCAGATAACATGTGCCTCCCCATAGTCTTGTAATAGAGTAGCCAATGAAGCATAAAACTCAGGGTCATCCACATTAGGGCCATACGTATTCACCAGCACATACCTCCTTTCCCGAACAGATCCCCTCACCACAACATACCTCCCCAATGGGTCTGTGAGCACATCCTCCACACGGAATCCCAAACTCTTGTGTACCATGAGCATAACCCCCCTTGAGTTGGTAGAGTATGACGTACTATATCTTTGTACCCCCAGACTTTCAAAAAAGACTGCATTTCCCTATCCAAAAGGTGAGTCTCCTGTAGCATGAGTATATTGGGGTTTAGTCTAGTAATATACATGGACACCCGACGATTCTTTGAAAAATTCCTGAGCCCTCTGATATTCCAGGTCAGGACCCTAAGCTCAACTGGGGACCCCACTTTCAGACATCATCATAGTTAACACCAGTAATAAAACAACCAGGGGCAGCGCCCCAACATATTCCTGCCAATAGAAAGCAACACATTGTACATTCATCTGCATACGCCTCCACTGTCTCATAGGCTCACCGGTTTCCAGTTTTTCCTCTTTCTTACCCAACCCCCACCCCCACCCATGCCATCCACCCACAACTGAAGGCGTCATCCCAATGCACACAACCTGTGAAACAGTGACACCCGCTGGGGCGTGACACCTCAGGATTACCGAATAACGGTGTGCACGGAGTACTCACGTGACACACCCAAGATAGGTAAGAGAAGCCAAAAGAGAGAGAAGTGAGAAGAGAAAAGAAAAGAAACAGAAAGAGAAGAGAGGGAACCCTCTCCAAGTCGAGCCCGCAACTTAAATTGACGGAATTTTTAGTAAGCAAAATCTATGTTCAGACACAAAAGAGTATTGGAGTCCACATTCGAGCACATTACAACGCCATGACAAATGCAATCCTGCTCATCACTCCCCCAGTCTCCAGATCGCAAGTAACACAGCAGTTTCTCACACTTCACCGCACCACATTCCAAGGAGATAGGTACGCAGCAAATGTCACCAGATTCCGAGCCATTACAATCCAAACGTTGCACAGTTTATCAGGGCGCTACCACTGCACCCCCATCGGTACGATTCAGGGAACAGGAACAACAGCAGTGCGGCCTCAACAGCATCACTCAGCCGCCTCGTGCAGTTCTGGGGGAGCATGAACATCCCTCCTAGTTCCCGGACCAACACGTGGGATTTTTTCCACAAACGCCATGGCCTCCTCCGGGGCTTGAAAATAATGTGATTTATTGTCATGAAGAACCCTTAGTTTGGCCGGGAAGAACATGGCATAATGCATCCCCCTCTCACAGAGCTGTGCCTTCACTGCCTGAAATGTTCTCCTTTTCTGCTGCACCGCTGAGGAGAAATCTGGAAAAATAAACACCCTGTGTCCCTGGTATTGAAGGGTGCCCTTCTCACGGGCTCTGCGCAGGATCAGCTCCCGATCTCTGTAATTCAGCAACTTGGCAATGATTGGTCTAGGAGACTGCCCCGGTTTCGGTCTCTGCGCCAGCGAACGATGCGCCCGTACCACCAAAAAATGGTCAGAGAAGGCCGGTTGCCCCAAGACCTCCCTCAGAAAGCCCTCCACAAAAGTCTCCATATTGCCCAACTGTTTCGATTCCGGGACTCCCACTATGCGTACATTATCCCGGCGGGAGCGGGATTCCAAATCATCATTCTTGGCTTGTACCGACAGGACTCTCTTATTCAACTCCACCACAGATACACCAAGGGAGGAGAGGGCATCCTCAATCGTGCTAACCCTGCTCTCCACCTCCGTCACCCTCCCGCTCTCTTTGTCCAGTCTTATTTGTAGGGTATCCACCTTAAAGGTCAAGTTATCCAATTTAGTGGTCACGTTGTCAAAACCCGCTTTCATTTCCAACAGAAGTCTCTTAAAGTCTATATCCTCAGTCACCGCCGGAGTGGTAGAGGGTTCCGGTGTGGCCGCCATTTTGGTGCAGGGTTTAGTCACCAGCTTAACAAAGGCATCCAGGTTGCCCTGCCTCCTCTGAGGCCTCCTCGGCATTACCAGCCCAGGCTAGGCTATACCTTAGGGCGATGCTCTCCAACGTCCCGCCCCAGCCCCCCGACCAGGGTACCCAGTAGTGGATTATACAGATCACACCCGGAGCCCTAAGTAGAGTCAGTCAGCAACATAGCCAATTGGATTCACACCGTCCCTCCAGTCTCTCACAGTGGTGCTACACACCCTCAATAAGTCTCTTCGGACTTGGGCACCCCTCCGCCAACAGCACACACCAGTAGTGACCAGGATAACAACATGGAATCACCACAATCCAAAACAACGCCAAAAGTCTCCAGCCTTACCCCGCGTCGGAGACCACAAATCTGTCACAGAATCATCAAGGCACCCGTGCCAGCAATCCATGGGGTACACTCCGCAGCCCAGTCCATGATGCCGAGCAATCTACACTGGGCAGGCAGAGGGGGGCACACCCCAGAGCATCATCCACCTCACCTTTAATCCTCCAACTTAGGGAACCCCCCGCCGTTCCAGCGGTATCACAGTGCTTTATCACAGTGGTGATAAAGCAGGTAGATTGCATGTCAAAATGAGGGACAAAAGCACAAGGGCATCAAGAGTCATGCACTGCCTGCATGTTTAAATTGGGAAACACCTCTTCATCAGGCAGGACAATCCAAGAAGGGGGCAGTGTGTGCGGCGGTCCAGGGTTCAAAGCACATATATCCACACCTGTCGGGTGAGCCCCCCACCCGGTCAGCACCAATGGCAGCACCGTAGAGGGCAGATAGGCGGGCAGGGCACCTCCGCTCAGCTCAGGCCACCCGGGCGCCGCCCGCACGGTTCGCAGCAGGGGGGGATCAGCAATCACCTCCGGTCTGCTGCGGGGCCCACCCCCAGCAGCCACGCAGAGGGCGACCCCGAGCCACCCAGAGAAGAAAAGCGCTGCATGGTCCTCAGCAAGGCATGGCACAGTAGTATGGCGACAGCAGCTCCCAGCGGAGGCGGTAGCCGAGCGTGGCTGGGGCACCCGACAGCAGGAAGACGGAGCCGCTCAGATGGGCGCAAGCACCCAAGCTCCGCCCGCAGGATCTTCACCGCCAGCAGCCCCGGGGTCCCGAGCAGCAAGGAGGGAGCACCCGCAGTCACAGCGCGCCGGCAGGGGGGCCGAAGAGTCCCGTCACTCCACGGGCTCCACCTCAGCACTCCACAGCTCTCCCCCAGAACACGGCCGCCATCTTGGAACTCACGCGGAGAGGGGGGGGCCCACACCATCCTCGATGAATCTCTCCTGTGGTGCACCATCCGAGCGAAATCTCGAATGTGTCAGATGCAGAGTCGCTTCAGGTACACAGTCCAATGTTCATCTTCCTTTATGTCAATATTTAACCCCTTTAGTGCTCATGTTAAGTTTTTTCGCCAGTGTCACCCATTGACTTCAATGGGAAAACATTTACATTTTCATTTATTACTGACGTCACTCCGACGGCAGCCACACTAAAGAGGTTAAAAGGATATTTTGCAGGATTTTGAGCGGGCCCGGACCGGAGTAATGGCGCCCTACATCCTCTCCCTTCCCCTGTTGGCCACGTCCCCCCGAATTAAAACTTATACCAAGCGTGACTTATGGCGCTGAAATCTGGTGGGATCCTTCTCACTCAACCTTGGATTTGTTAGAAGGGAAACTATTAAGGTCATTGTTATCCTTGAGTAAAGCAACCCCAGTTCAAATACTGAGATTAGAACTGGGTCTAATACCTATGGACGGTAGGGTCACTGTGAAACTTCTTCTTTTCTTTTTAAAGATAATAAAGGCTCGGGACAACTCTCTTCTGGGTAAAGTTAGACAGGACCTGTTTAAAAACTTTAAAAATGGTCAAAAAAAAAATTCCTTGTATAGGAAAGTAGCCTTGGTCTTGAAAACTATAGCTTGGGACGTAGACTCCTTTTTGCTAAATCTGGACGGTAGATTAGCCAGGAAGAACATTAAAGAAAAAGTAAGATCTTTCTATTTCAACAAAGACTGTCAGCACATTTTAAATTTAACCTCGTTAAACCATTTAAAAGACAGTCTATGGTCACTTAACATGCAAACGTACCTTAAGGAAATTCCCAATCCATGGATAAGGCGACAATTTCTTCTTCTACGACTTGGCCAAACAAACACCTTCGGAATACGCTGGTATCGAGAGCAATCGAACCATCGGACTGACCGTTGTAGGTTATGCTCAGAACAAGTCGAATCCATGCCACATGTTCTATTCGAATGTAAGGGTAGTCAGCATTGTAGGCATTTTATCAGATGGGCATTCAATTTGCAGCCATCTACAGCTTCTCCTTTGCAAGATTATGTTAGGTGTTTGGGAAGTACTTCGAATCGCACAAGATACAACTTGGTAAAAATAATAACAAGCTTCTACAAGGCAGTCGATGCATAGGATGGTTATTAATATTCATTTGTCAGCAAAAAAAAATAAAAAATGGAGTAGATAGGCTGACCGTGTGCCGAAACGTGTGCTAGATGGTTTATTCAAACCTAACACAACTAAAACTAAAACTACAGTGTTGAAGCAACAAGTAATGTAAAGTGACAAGTCATTATGCTGATGAGGTAAGTCACCTAAGAGAATGTACAGTATGATGAGGTCCTAGCGTTCTGAATGACATGCAGTGACTCTGTGCGCAGAGCCGACTGTCAACTTGCAAATGTGACCCTCACCCAAGGCATCGATCCATCTCTTCTGATAGACGAGTCACTATTGTTGAATACAATTTATAGCCCCCGCAAGGGTATAACCAGATAAGAATATCTGGGGGAGATCCAGATGCGTGCCTTGGGTAAGGGAATGTAACGATAGTCATTTAGAATGAAAGTTGCAATGACTGATGGATGCACTCAAAATGGCCACCCGGGTAGGGAAGCTTAGTGATTGGCCCTTTTGAGTACATGTGATTGGAAAATGCTGGAAGGCCTTGGTGGTTGTGTACCAATCCAATCTTAAACAATGGCTTTTGATACATGAAACTCTCTGGGACGAACAAGAAGTGCATCACTAAATTGGGTTGGAAGCACGGAATTGTGCCATGTTACATGTCTAACTGATCAGCATGACCTGGGGAAGAGGGAATCGTCGAGCATGAGCACGACAATTGATCCTAATTAGTAAATAGGGGATAAATGAATCTGGGTGCCCTGAACTGCGATGTTCGCAGTTGGCCCCAACCTTTTTCCTCCAAGAGAGTAACGTGTGCAAACGCTGAAGGCCAAGGAAGCCAGCTGTGAACTCAAGGCCAACAGCCTGCGTCACCTTCCAGAGAAGAGGGATGGCCAGACATCAGCGCAATGGTGTTGAAGGTAAATTGGCAAGCACTGTCAAGATGTGCTGGACCACTGAATGAGGATGTACTAATCTTTTGGGATGGGATTAAACTATTCTGACCATTGGGGCTTTGTGTCGTATGAATGTGGGTGGGTCCCTCACAGGTCAGGAGGACATAAAAGGCCACGCCGCAAGGACGGACCTCAGCTCACCTATGGACCCAGGCCGAGGCACCTCCACGCTGGAGGCCTGCCAGAAAATCCATAGGAGACTCCTGCGCAGCTGGCCTCTTGATGTTATGCCCCTTTATCTTTGCAACTTTTCTAAACTTGCTTAAATAAATGAGTGAACGTGAAGGGCATCTGTCCTGCTTGTTTCCTGATCTTTTACTACTGTGCCGAGATTCCTGATTCCGAATGTGCATGTAAGTATGTAATTATAGCAGATTTGAAATCTCTGCTCGAGTCGTTTGCGATTTTGGTCCCATTGCCTCTATGCATCATTTCTGGAGATATAAATGCCCAGTTACCTTATAACAAGGTTTTGAACAATCAGGAAGAAGCCTGGGGTATTTCAGTTCCACTCATACCATTGTCGTCTAGCTCCAAAAGGGGACATGCTATTAAAACCCTTCTGTCTGAGATGTCCTACTGGCCCATCAATGACCGTATAAACTCTGGGAAGCAGCCTATTTGGACCCGGGTTCAAGGTACCACTAAATCAATCATAGATTATTTGTTTATTCATGGAGTTTTTTTTCACCAGGTCACCTCCTGCAAACCCGGTTTATCACTCCTCAGCGATCACTGCCCTCTAGAGTTAAAACTTAAGTATAATGTCTCTAAAGCTGTTAGAACTTGTATAACAAATGCGCAAGTCACTGGGACTGCCCAGATTAAATGGAGTGACAAAGCACCAAGTGCCGCAGAGAAAATCTGCTCAGAGAACCTACTGCAGGGTGAAGTAACTGCTTATCTTAACCTTAAGGCGGATGTAGTAGGGTTTTTTACTAATTTGATAAAGGATTTCATCCATCTTTACCACGCTCATTCTCCCTCGGGGTATATGGGAAAGCATTACGTCTCACATTCCTGGACCTGGTTTGACTCCACCATGGAGTCCATTAGACGACACCACAGAGCTGCAATTCTGCCATTATTGAAGCATAAAACTAAAGCCTCCATTTCTGAAATTGCCGCCCGCAAGAGGTGTTACAAGTTAATTTGTAAGGATAAAAAACACTTGTTTAATACTGCAATCTGGACCAGAATGTTTCATGTTATCAAATCCAAAGACACGAAGAAGTTCTGGAAACTAATTGCCCAAACTTGTAACGATCGGGCCCCTCTCTCTGACTGCCCCATTCCCGCTCACATATGGATAGCACATGTTGACCAATTGTACAATATTGCCCCGTTCCCGGACAGAGTTCCCAGGGCGCACTCTCCACCTACAAATAATTGATTTGCTGGTTACATGTTTACCCCTGCCTTAATCACTGTTGCTATTACCAAATTAAAAGACTCGAGAGCCCCCGGGCCGGACGGGGTGTCCAACTCTGTATTAAAACAATCTCCTTCTTATTGGGCCCCCATTTTATCGCATCTTTTTAATGATGTTTTAGCTACTTTTACACTGCCGCCTTCCTGGAAGCAGAGTATCCTGGTCCCATTGCATAAAAAAGGTCCTAAGACCGACCCTTCCAACTGGCGGCTGTTAGCGATGTTAGACGCCACTGGCAAGTTGTTTGCTCAGCAGCTGCTCCTGGCTTTGAATTCATGGATCACTGAAAACAATATTTTTAAATATCATCAAGCTGGTTTTAGGCAAAAGTGCAGCACTTCAGATAATTGTTTGACTCTTTCTGTTTTAGCTGAACATTATTTATCACGGAAGAGGGAACTGTACACGTGTTTTATTGATTTTACCCAAGCTTTTGATAAAATCGATCGAGGGACTCTGTGGACAAAGTTATCTAAAATGGGAATTCCGTATGATCTCCTACGCCTGATTAGAGAACTTTATACTTCTACCTCCGTGGCCGTTAGACTAACTAAAGATGGTGCTATATCTAATTACCATAGCACTATTAATGGACTAAAGCAGGGCTGTCCCCTTGCTCCGGTCTTATTTAATTTATATCTCTCAGATTTACCGCACTCTCTTTCCTCTTCTCACTCTTTCCCTCCAAAGTTAGCACAACATGATATACAGTTTTTAGCTTATGCTGATGATCTTATTGTCTTAGATCAAACCAAACTTGGCCTCCAAAGGTCCTTAGACACTCTGGCCAGATATACCGCCGAAAACGCCTTGTCTATTAATGGCAAGAAAACCAAAATTTTGGTCTTCTCTAAAAAGTCTTGCCCATATGGCTGGACCCTTAACTCTGCTCCACTGGAGATAGTGCAAGAGTATACTTATTTGGGGCTGACTTTCAATAGTAAAAATAAGTGGCACACCCACTGCGCTACCCTTACTAGCAGGCTCTCAGCTGTGGTTGCTGGCCTTAAAAGTTTTCACTCCTCTTATGGTAGCTACTCTTGTCTCCCAGTTATAAAGGCCTATAATGCCAAAGTCGTTACTACTGCCACTTATTGTATCGAGTGCTGGGGGATGGTATCTAGTAAATCTCTCTTTAGGATTGAGGCCAAACTTGTAAAACATCTCTTATCCTGTTCTACTGGAACCCCTCTTCAGGCGCTCAGATTAGAGTATGGTCTAATATCATTTTTTTCATGGGACAAATACTTTTTCCTACTAAAGGCATATGTCATTCTTCACTCAGAGGGTCCTATTATAAAACACATATTATTACAGGATCTGCGGTTTGTTAATACCAAAATGCGTCCTTGGGTTATTACTACCTACTCACTTATGTCCGAATTAGGCCTCTACGGTATACATGAAATATTTAATTTAACGAAAGACAGATTTAAGGCGCTTGTTAAGCAATGTATCTTTGACCACCAAAGAGAGGAGGATATGTCTTATTTACACTCCTTGGTATCCTTCAGGAATTACATTTCACCTCCGTCTGGGCTTATTGCCCCCTACCTTACCTGGATCCATTCAGATTATAGACGTTTTTTGCTGCGGAAATTTAGATTTCCTCAAATATGGCCGGCATATTCTAACCTCTTCCGGGACCAGGATAATTGTCCCTTATGTCGGTTTTGTAAAACTGTCCGTGAATCTGATCAGCATATTCTTCTTTTTTGTCCAGTTTTAAAGTCTACTCGATGCCGGTGTTTGAAAAAGATTTTTATTGTTAATCATATTAGGACAACTGTTGAGGCAATGTCCATCCTAAAATCTCTAGCCTCTCCCTACATATGCCTGCGGTACTAAAGTTTATTATCTTGTCATCCAAGGTGTAATTCGCATGACTACGCATATGTTGTATTGACTGTTTTAATTTGTAGCAATGACTAGCAACTATTATATTATAGCAAGTCTACTATGAACTGCTCTAACTGTATCTTAGGTGGTGATATAGCCTATTATCCTCTTGGGTGTTTTTTTAAATGAGTATATAACTGTTTTTAACCTCTGTACCTATTTTGTAGTATTAGCAGAGTTCATCTTTATTGTATTACTTACTGGATAGTTTTGCAATTTGCTCGAATATACTGTTTTTAATAATGTATTCTTATCATTCTGTACTCAGGGTTTTAATGGAATGTTTTTTTTCCGTATAAACCTAATAAAGTTCGATTTGAAATTGAAATTGAATTAGTCGGGAGTCTTAGAGATTCCGCCCTTTTTGGCTTAGACTAATTTGGGCTCCCTCAATTGACAGCTGGCTTTGTGCACAAAGTCACTGTATTCCATTCAAGGTGCTTGAGCTTTTCATACTGTACATCTTATTAATGTTCCCCATGTTTAGCTCATTACATTTCCCAATTCATATTGCTT
>JAWWEL010183008.1:0-13112 GCA_035582915.1 Necturus beyeri | reverse complement strand
CTCAGCTGGACATGCTTGGGAGTCTGGGCTCTCTACCCCTGCTGCCCTGTGCCTGGGGCAGGTGGTGTTCTCTTATTTTCCGGATCCATTCCCTTTCTAGTCTGTTTTTCATATCCTCACGGGTCTCTGCAGTGTTCCACGAATGATCTACACTCTCATTTGTAGAGGGGCTCCTTTGGGCAGGAGCTTGTTGTGCTCTTCTCCCGAGGGCTTCCCTTTCCTTTTCCTCATACCAGCGGGTCTCCTCGGCAGACGCAAAAGTGCTGTCTCTGAGGTGGCTGATAGAGAGATCTTGGGAGGGGGCTCTTGGTTTGGAACCGTTGTTAAGGTTCATCCTCCTTTCCCATGCCTGGGGAGGAGCGGTGGACGACGACTAGGCAAGCAAAATGCCCTGCACATCGGCGTAGTAATATAATGTAATCTAATGTACAATTCAAAAAGTATTTTATTGAAATGTATTTATTCAGTAGTAGTGCAGAATCCTTGGGGTGTTTCCCATCAGAAAGAACACCAATGACACAAGGAAAAAAGGATTGCAACACCAGAGGGTGTTGACAGGATAATGCACATACAGGGGGAAGAGCAATGGCTCAAAAAATGTTAAAAAATAATTATTAGGTAGTTATTTGTTATAAGTGGTAAATAGGACCACGAGAAGTGGTCATTAGTGGTGTTTATATATATTTTTTAGACAAGAGCTTAGGATTTGGTATTACGCACCAATTTAATTTTTCATCAAAAAATAGTCAAAACAGAGTAACCAACATATATGTGTGAAACTGCAAGGAACAGAATTGGTATACAACAAAAGTCTGACTTTATGCAATGTGACGGGGTTAGTAATGTGGAAGAACAAAGAGAAAACATCCAAGTTCGTGAAATAACGACGAAAAGAAAAGATACAACAAATGGTGTGAGGTGTACATAGATTGGCTCAGGCTGACTTTGGTAGGTCCAATAAGCAGGATAATTGCTAAGAAAGTATTCAAAAGCCAATTTATGGACTCAAGCTAACCGCTCAACGCGTTTCGAATTTTCAGCTTTAGAAAAAATTCTCATCAGGAGCAAATGAACAATGAACAAACATAAGTGAATTTGGAAATAAACTGATTGAATCTGTAGGGAAAGATGGGGGGATATGAGGGAGAAAAGAGAGAAGGAAAAAACATATGAGAATACGCACTTGTCAGTGGGTAACAGTAGATAGACAAGATTCTATCATATTAAGAGAATAGTACATAGCAAATACAAATAAACATATTGTGTAATTTACATGCATGTATACACATGGGTTAAGAAAATAAAAATAAATGAGGCGAAGGTGGAGGATGTAGACGAAGAAAATCTACCTGTGTATTGGGAAAACACAATAGAAATAGTGGGTGGTTGGTAGTTGTCACATAATACAAGGCACATCTGGTGGCTGAGCACCTATGAAGTGACCACCATGAGTGGTGGTGGACTGCTGGGCTGTAAAGAGGTAAGGAGTAGATCAGAGATAAGCAGAGTTTCTGAGAGAAAAGAAACTGAGGAATTACAATTACCTTCGGTATTTAAGCAGATGTGTACACTGTAGTGTAGATCGATGAAGGGATGCTAGTTCACAAGACACCGCTAAAAGGAAGGGTAATAATCAGACAACTAGAATAAACTAGATATATTGTTGGAAATGTGGGCAAATGAATTTAAAGAAATGTATTTTTACTTTACTGTGTTGGTGGGTGATCCAATCGTATAGTTAGTGCAGTAAAAAGGCAGGCTGATGCTGCGGAGATCCACAGCAAAAGGCCTCTAGGGAATAATCCAGTACAGGAAGTACCAAGGATTGTAATACTGCCGGACTGTGAAAGAGTTAGAAACATAACATGAAGTAGGGATAGCATCAATGATTAGCGTAAAATAGAATGTTAAAACTGTTAGGTTACCTGTGTTTCCAGGAGGAAGGGTGAGAGAATGAGATGCCGGTCCCCCAAAGGGGGGGGGGGGCGGCCTCACAAGGAGCTGCTCTAGGGAAATAGATATAATGTAATCAGATGTGTGGGTCTATTATTGATAGATGAAAAGAATGGTTGTAAAGAGATTATATTAAGCTGTTACCTCCACGAGTAGTCGGTAGTTAGTATCGAGGTGACAGAGGGTCAAAAAAGACCTTGCCAGATGAGGTGTAAACAACTGTTAGAGCGGAGAGAAAATTGAAGTTTACTGAGAAAATTGAAGTTTACTAAGAGTATGGGAAAAATGCTCTACAAATTAAAGATGAAAACGTACTTACCAAAACACCGGAGGCGGGTGATCAAAAGGCCTGGGGAGGGGACCTAAAACAAAAGGTACCCGGCAGCAACATGGAGGGCCGTGTCAGCTGCACTTTTAAAGGGGGGAAGGAGGTTTCAGAAGCGTGAAACGCTAAGGGGCGCTAAGTCTCATGGGTAAGACAAGGTAATCTCAACAGTGGCGGCCATCTTGAAGCACCGGGTCCGGTGTCTCGCCGAAGCGAGAAATGGTAGTACGTGGGGGGTTACAGTGATAAATGTGCCGCGATAGTCAGCAAGATAATAATATGTTCACTAAAGAAAAGCGGCTGAGAAAAAGAAGGGAGGGGAACAAAATTGAAATCCTTACCAGGAATGCACATACTGATATAAATGCGGTAAATAAAGAGGTGGGGAAATGACTACTTGGGAGCATAGCTGGGTCTAACGCTAGAAACGTGCAGACCTAGGGGTGGCCATGTTGGAGTGGTCACGGTAGTAGTGCATGATATGTAGTAGTAAATCTAATAGTGGAGCACATGTATATAGTCAAGGGACTTGGACTCGAACCGAAGAAAAAGCACAGGACGAAATAAAAAAAGAGGGTTGTTAAGAAGAGCCCTAATTCAAAAATAATATAAATCTGGTGCCGCTGTGGCAGGGCACCTCAATTATACTGCGCAACTGATAAAAGGAAGGAAAAAATGATGAACAGGATGTATCTGTGTTTAATGTAAGGGACGTCGAGAAAAAGGGGGGCGCTCCTAGTGGACGGAGGTGGAGTCTAGGGGCTTTTTAAAGACGATGCAAACAGAGGATGTGACAAAGGAACAATTGACATAGTTTTCTTTGCTAAAAAGGAGGTAGCCGTCAGTGTCACTCTGTGCATAAATGAGAAGGAGAGAAAAAATATTGTTTGAATATTGGTAGAACTATGGGTGCGGTAGGGCAAATTAACCTAGGATCATAAGAATGTGTATTATTGACATGTTGTAGTTATGATTAGGTGTGGGCCTGCGCACAGTGTTAATCTAAGAGAGATCCAGGGTTGTAGCTGAAAGTGTTGTCATGATATACATGAACACGATTGTCCATGAGAATGGCTATAGAAGGCCAAATATGGTACATCATGTTAGGATTGTAGTCTGAAAGAGATAGAAATAAAAATAACTTAGTTATAGAGAGGAAATAGTGGAAAAGAAAGCCTAAAAGATGTTTTTAGACAAAGATAAACCAATAAGGTCACAGTTATAGACAGACAAGTTGATAGTGGGAAGCTAGTGGTCAATACATGAACAAAGGACATTGATCAAGCTGCAAGTAAGAATAAAAATAACTTGTCTATAGAAAGCAGGATAAATCTTGGTATTCATTCATCCCTTTAGGGTGAACTGTTTGCAATTTCAAGATCCAAAATGCCTCGTGCTGAAGTAATTTCTGCACGAGGTTACCACCACGTTTAGAAATTTCCACGCATTCAAGTACCTGGCAACGTAATTGTTGCACACCATGTTTCATCTCAGCAAAATGACGGGCAATTGGTGACTTGGGGTCACGATTGCGAATATCGCATTTATGTTCAAGCCACCGTACTTTGGCAACACGGAATGTTTGTCCAATATACACTTGGCCACAAGGGCATTTAAGCAGATAAATGACCTGTTTAGTTAAACAGGTGGCAAAGTCTCTTAACTTGATTTGTTCTCCAGTGTGGGGGTGCTGTACGTATGGGCCTTTGATCACATTATTGCAACAGGCACATGAGAGACATGGATATGTTCCTTTCTTCGGGGTTTGTAGAGTGGCTTGTTGCTTCTTGGTGATTGTTTTTTCAGCCCGTACTAGTTGATTATGAAGATTCCGGCTACGACGATAGGCGAATGTTGGAGGAGATGGAAAAAGTTTTGAAGTCACTTGGTCAAGCTGGAGGAGGTGCCAGTTCTTATCATCTTGGTAATTGCCTTGGACTGGGTGCAGTACGTGGAGACATATACCAATTTATCTGGTGCTTGTGCAGGCCTTGGTTGTAGTAGTTCATCTCTGGACTTTGTTGCTACACGAGTTTTAGCCTTTTCAAGAGTGTCAATTGCATAACCACGGTCTTGAAACTTCTTACAAAGTTGTTGTTCTTGTTCAAGATAGTTGGTAGGATCACTGGAAATTCTTTTTACACGAATCAACTGACTATATGGTAGACCTGTGATGGTACCACGCGGGTGAAAGCTGGAAGCCAGCAGTAAATTATTCTTATCCGTAGGTTTGCTGTACATGGAGGTTTGAAACTGACCATCTATTATCATTAATTTAACGTCTAAGTAATTAATGGTACTTTTACTTTGGACCATGGTAAATTGGATGTGCGGGGTGATGTCATTAAGTTCTTCATAAAACTGGTTAAGGCTAGACTCATCACCTTGCCAGATGCCAAAAATGTCGTCGATGTAACGCACCCAGAATTTCAGGTGGTGCAACAGGGGCTCGTTAGATAGTATGTGGTCAGTCTCATATTTAAACATGAAGCAATTGGCATAGCTTGGTGCCATGGGGGCCCCCATCGCTGTGCCAACTGCTTGAAGGTAGTAGGAGTCATTGAAGCGAAAGAAGTTATTGTACAATACAATGTACAGGAGCTGCATCAGAAACACAGGATGGACACCTTTTGGTTCTTTGTGTAGTAACATCCATTCGACGGCTTCTAAGCCTAACGAGTGTGGTATGGATGTATATAGGCTCTGGACATCCATAGAGAAGATGATACAATCTGTTAGTGGAATTGAGCATTCATTAATACGTCTTAGAAAATCTCCAGTATCTTTAATGTATGTGGAGGTTGTTTGTATTAGAGGTTGAAGAAATGAATCTATGTATTGACCAAGTGGTTGTAAAATGCTGTTGGTGCCTGCTACAATAGGGCGTCCAGGTGGATTTTGGATGTCCTTGTGTACTTTAGGTAAAGTATAGAGTACTGGTGTCAGTGGATGTAAGTTAGTAAGAAATGCTTTGGTGTTTTCAGATATCCAGCCTTTTTCAAGGGCATCAACAAGAGTTTTCTCAATAAGTTCTCGGATTATAGTAGTTGGGTCTCCTGGAAGGGCAATGTAGCTATTGGACGCCAATTGGCGGAGGATTTCAGTATTATATTGAGTGGTATCCATTATAACCAGCCCCCCGCCTTTATCGGCTGGTTTGATGGTAATGTTGGGGTCTTGGAAAAGCTCATTGACACATTTAGATTGGTTTTTAGTAAAGTTGAAGGGATAGTTTCTCTTACGATAGTTAATCTTTTCGGAATCACGAAGAACAGCCTTTTTAAAGGTATCAAATGTAGCATTAGTCACATGTGGGTTGAACTGACTTGGTGGTCGAAATTCTGTGTAGTCATCTTCTGTGCCCATCGTGGGGATGGTAGTTTGATTGCGTTCTTCGAAGAAGATTTTAAGTTTAAGTTTCCGAAAGAACTTGAATAAGTCAACCTCTGTATCAAATTTGGATCCAGAATGTGTTGGTACAAAGGATAGTCCCTTTTGTAAAGTCTGTAGTTGAAAGGCAGTAAGGGTTTTTGAGGAGATGTTTAATACTACTGACGACCCCTCTTGGTTTGGCGACTTTTGCTTATGTTTCTTTTTGCCCCGTCTGGTTCTGGGTCTGGGTCCAGATTCACTCGTGTTTCTAAAAAACTGGTCGTATCAGTACTAGTGGAAGCAATTGGTGTTGGTGGGACAAATGGTTCTGGAGCCAAAGGGGGCGGACTTTCTGCTCGGTTGGCTGTGACTGATTCGTCAGAGTCAGAGCTACCATATGTAGATGTTTTTTTGGGCTGTTGTGTTTTATTGCGAGATTGGGAGTTCGAATTCGCATATGCTTCTTGCCATGTGTAAACGATATCGTTCTTATAGTCGTAGGTATCACGTTTGAATTTTTGTACCTTTTTAGTGTGAAGCTCCTCGGTATATCTCTCGATTAGTGAATTAGTGTCTTCTAATACTTTGGCCCAATGTGTATTGGAGAGTTGGGCTTCCAATTGTGTCTTTAAGTTGGCAATGTCGGTTTCAATTTGTTCGATTGATCTGGCTAATTCTTCGATGGTTAATAGAATCAAGTCAAGTGAACATTTGTCTAGTATGAAATGCCAACGTTTGACAAATTCTTTTGACTCACGGCATAAAGTTGGTTTTAGGTATATTCTAAGGCCACGTGGTATGCGTTTTGCCTTGTAATACTCCGCAAGTGTGTAGGCGTGTAATTTTTGGTTCACTTCACGGCGAATCAAATACTCTAATTGTTTGATGTTATGTTCAGGTTTTGCTGAAAGGGAGAATGATTTGGATTCATCTTTAATAAGACTTAAAATGCGGCTTGCTTCTTCAGAGCTAAAACCGATTGGGTTGGCGCATTTGTCCGTAATATTGCGAATAGCATCGAAAGACATATTTGTTCAGAGACCAAATCTGATGCTGGGTCACACTTTGTCTGGTAAAGAGATCTTATAATTAGTAGTTAGAGGGGTAGTTAACCGAAGTACAGAGGGTGTTTTCGAAAGAATTTTAGGAAGGTAAGGTTTGAGTGCAAGCGTGACCACCTCAATGATGGGAGAACAAGGACATGGGGAGGAACGGTGGACAACGACTAGGCAAGCAGAGTGCCCTGCACATCAATGTGGTAGTGAACTATAGTTGGGTGTATAATTCAGGAGAGAATTTAGTTAAAGTATATTGTTTCAGTAGTAGTGCAGAATCCTTGGGTGTTTCCCATCAGAAAAAACACCAATAACACAAGGAAAAGAGGATTGCAACACCGGTAGGTGTTGACAGGATAATGCACATACGAGGGGGAGAGCAATAGCTCAAGAAGAATTTTTTGAGGTAGAAGAATACTTAAATAATTATTAATTTGTCAAGTAATATAGCAGTAATATGTATATGTGTATTTGAAGACAGGATTAATTTAGAATTTGGTATGGAACACCAAATTTAATTTTAAGATTCAAAAGAGATAATTAAAACAGAATAAACAATATATCATATGTGAACCGGCAGGGAAACAGAGTTGGTATACAACAAAAGTCTAACTTGTTCTGATGTGACAGGGTTAGTAATGTGAGGTGAATACAAGAAAAAATCAACATTCAGAAATAACCAAAGAATAAATGAATTATAGCAGGTAATGTGCAATGTGCATAAATTGGCTCAACTTGACTTTGATGAATGCAACAAGCAAGGTAGTTGTTAAGAAAATATTGGGAAGCCAATTTATGAACTCAAGCTAACCGCTCAACGCGTTTCGAATTTTCAGCTTTTGAAAAAATTCTCATCAGGAGCAAACAATCAAACATAAAAAGAAGAAATAAACAAGATGACTCTGTAAGGAGATGTATTGGAGAGAAGGAAAAAAAGGAAAACATGTAAGAATAAACATTTGGCAATATGTACTAATCATTCGTCATATGTTCGTCCAGAAACAAAAGGTATTGCAGATATAGATCAGTATAGTATATAGTTCATATACATATAAAATGTATGAGGCTGTGCACATAAGTAGTGCAAGTGGCTGTATATATATATAATAACCACCATGGCTGGTGGAAAGAAACAAATATAGGGAAGTAGGAAGAGGAGCCAAGAATGACGGTGGGGAAAAGGGGTGAGGTAGAATTGCCAAGCAGGTGTGTTTGTAGATCAATAGAGTTGTAAAGGTACAGAACAACGCTAGGTAAAGGGGAGATAATGATAACATAACTAAATTACACTGATTTTCGTTAAATATATAAACAAAAAGTATATAGGTGGGAAGATAAATAATGAATATTATTACTTTGTTGGCTTGGAGGGGGATCCAATCGTCAAATTGGTACAGAACAAGATGGTGCTGCAAGGATGTGTGGAGTCGCTTCTATGAAGGGTCATCTCTTGTGTGAGATACCCAATGGAGTAGCGTTCTATAGTCTATGGAAGAGTAAGAATCGTGGTTTTTAGAATACAGGTAATATGAATGGTAGTTAAAGTTTAAAAGAGATGAAAATGCTCGATTACCTGGGTATTCCTAGAGTAGAGAAATCAGAGAAAAGATGCCAGCCCCTTTAGGGGGGCAGGGGGGGAGGGTAGTTTGTTCACCATGCAGCATAAGGTTCTAAAAAAGTAGAATGTAATTAATGTAAGTGCACAGAACTGTTTGGGATCAGTAGGGAAAAAACGGAAGAGTGGTTGGTACAAACCTGTATCTACACTCACAGATGGTGGAGTGTGTGTAGGTGACAGAGGGTCAGAAGGTTCTAGTGTAACAAACGACACTGTGTTGGAAAAAGAGTTGAAGACATATCGTCAGAATAATGGAACATATATGCCGAGAAAAATGTGGAGGATAAAAATGTTAAATTACCTGGATGTTCAGAGGAGAATATAACGGGGTTTTTTTGGGGGGGAGAAACAAAACACGCCTGATGAAATGTTCTAGAAGGGAAAAATAACCAGTAAGTGCGGAACTGATCTTTTAGGCGGAGGGTAAACAGACATGTACTGAAATAAAATAAATAACAGCGGTTACCTTCACAATAAAACTCGTGTTTGATGATAAGGAGATACAGAGGTGGAGCGTCTTAGTCTGGTGAGAACTGGGTAACTATTGGGACGAAGGGAGAGTAAAGTTAAATTATGTGTAAAAGAATATATAGAGGACTAAGGTCCAGTAGATGTACTTACCAAACACCGGAATATGGTGATCAGACGGCCTGGGGGGGGGGCGGAAAACCTGAGTAGCGGGTTCCCGGCAGCAGCGCATTGGGATGCGCGTGCCATGCTTATAAATACAAGAAAGGTGATGGGAGCGTGGAACGCTCAAGGCCTCAAAGGCTTATGGGTAGGGAGAGGGGTTTGCAAAGGTGGCGGCCATCTTGAAACACCGGGTCCGGTGTCTCGCGAATGCGAGGAATGGTAGTGCATCGAGGGTATTATGAAAATGCATATAGTAAACAGAATGGTAATGTCCTTAACACAGACAACGCAGTGTGGAGATAATGTCCATGGTTAGATTTTTAACGCGAAGTGCGTAATAAACCCGAAGGGGAATATCTGTAAGTAAGACATGGGAAATGTAGATGTGACGGTAAGTAGGTTGTAATTTACTACTTGAGGGGCGCGTAGTTTAGAATTAATGTCCGTGTAAATGTGGAGGTTGTTGCTTCACACGGGGCTCTTATTTAAAAAAATAATGTACTTGCTAAATTAATTAACGCAGGGCACACAGTTAGGGGCCGATGTCCGCGGTGGAACAGATAGGAAATCCCTGACAGTGGGACATTTAACAATGTAGATGTGGTGGTGAGGAGATTAGTTAAAAAGCAATACATATTGTAATCGGAATTAATAGTCACCCCACAGAGCGCGCGGTATAGAGATAATGTCCGTGGTTGGATTGTTCACACAGAGTGCGTGATAAACCAAAGAAGGAATGGCTGAAAATAAGACATTTAACAATGTAGTTGTGGCGGTAAGCAGGTAGTCATATCCTGCTCGCAGGGGCGCGTAGATTGAAAATAATGTCCGTGTAAGCAATACATATAGTAATCGGAATTAATAGTCTCCACACAGAGCGCGCGGTGTAGAGATAATGTCCGTGGTTGGGTAATTCACACAAAGTGCATGATAAACCAAAAAGGGAATGACTTAAAGTAACACATTTAACAATGTAGTTGTGGCGGTAAACAGGTTGTAGTGTCCTGCTCGCAGGGGCGCGTAGTTTGGAAATAATGTCCATGTAAATGTGAAGATTGTAAATTCACATGGGGTTCATATTTAGGAAATAGTGTAGGTGGAAAGATAATTCAAATGGGACGCACAGATAAAGGCAAATTAACGTGGTGGGGCAGATGGCGAATACATAACAGTAAAACATTTACAATGTAAATATGATGGTAAGAAGATGAGTTGATAAGGAAGCTTAAAAATATTGGATGATGGTAGCAAATGCCACTGGCGTTAGGGGGTAACAATGGTTTGACGGGACATAATGTAGCTGTATTGTGACACATAGTATTTAGTGTCGTTTAGTATTGTGTTCATTTAATACATCAGCTAAATCGGTCCAAAAGGGGGATAGTAGGACCAAGATCTTATATATAGTTGGACAAGAGTCTCATGTGCCTGTGTAGCTAGAGAAGGTTATGGTTGGTATAGATCAGTATGTGTGTAGGCATGGATGTTGGTATGGTATGTGGTAGAGTTTTGTTTATGAAAAGGTGGTGGGGACATGGAAAAAGGCTGGAGGATTATCGGGAGGACAAGAGTGGACGGATAGGATGACAAGTATAAATAGGACATTACTAATCAGTGCAGACAGAAAGGAAGTGACAGATATAAACAGATGGTTAATAAGCAATATATTGAATAAAAGAGCGTCAATCAGCTGGTGACAGTAAAAGTAACTCTAAAGAAAACAAGATAAGTCTTGGTATTCATTCAACCCTTTGGGGTAAACAGTTTGCAATTTTGAAATCCAAAATGCCTCACGTTGGAGTAATTTTTGTACAAGGTTACCCCCACGTTTGGGTATTTCCACACATTCAAGGACCTGGCAGCGAAGTTGTTGCACACCGTGTTTCATCTCCGCAAAGTGGCGGGCAATTGGTGACTTGGTGTCATGGTTGCGAATGTCGCATTTATGTTCAAGCCAACGTACTTTAGCGACACGGAATGTTTGTCCAATGTATACTTGTCCACAGGGACATTTAAGCAGGTAAATGACCTGCTTCGTTAGGCAGGTTGCAAAGTCTCTTAACTTGATTTGTTCTCCAGTATGGGGATGCTGTACATATGGGCCTTTGATTACATTGTTGCAACAGGCGCATGAAAGACATGGATATGTTCCTTTCTTCGGAGTTTGTAAAGTGGCTTGGTGTTTCTTGGTGGTAGTTTTTTCAGCCCGTACAAGTTGATTATGGAGATTTTGGCTACGTCTATAGGCAAATGTTGGAGGGGATGGGAAAAGTCTCGAAGTTACTTGATCAAGTTGTAGCAGATGCCAATTTGTTCTTATCATCTTGGTGATTGCCTTAGACTGGGTACAGTACGTGGACACATATACCAGTTTTTCTGATGCTTGGGCAGGTCTTGGTTGTAGTAGTTCATCTCTAGACTTCGTTGCTACACGTATTTTAGCCTTTTCAAGAGTGTCAGTTGCATACCCACGTTCTTGGAATTTCTTACAAAGTTGTTGCTCTTGTTCGTGGTAGTTGGCAGGATCACTGGAAATTCTTTTTGCACGGATCAATTGACTATATGGTAAGCCTGTAATAGTGCCCCATGGATGAAAGCTGGAAGCCAGCAGCAAGTTATTCTTATCCGTCGGTTTGCTGTACATAGATGTTTGGAACTGACCATCAACTATCGCTAATTTCACATCTAGGTAATTGATGGTACTTTTACTTTGGACCATAGTGAATTGAATGTGCGGGATGATGTCATTAAGTTCTTCGTGAAACTGGTTGAGGCTAAGCTCATCACCTTGCCAGATACCAAAAATGTCGTCGATGTACCGTACCCAAAATTTAAGGTGGTGCAGCAGGGGGTCGTTAGATAGTATGTGGTCGGTCTCATATTTAAACATAAAGCAATTGGCATAGCTGGGTGCCATAAGGGCCCCCATCGCTGTGCCAACTGCTTGGAGGTAGTAGGCATCATTAAAACGAAAAAAATTATTGTACAATACAATGTACAAGAGCTGCATCAAGAAAACGGGGTGTACACCTTTTGGTTCCTTGTGTAGTAGCATCCATTCCACCGCTTCTAGGCCTAGTGAGTGAGGTATGGATGTATACAGACTCTGTACATCCATAGAGAAGATGATACAGTCTGTTAGTGGAATTGAACATTCATTGATACGTCTTAGAAAATCTCCGGTATCTTTAATGTATGTAGAAGTGGTTTGTATTAAAGGTTGAAGAAATGAGTCAATGTATTGACCAAGTGGTTGTAAGATACTGTTCGTGCCTGCCACAATAGGGCGTCCAGGTGGATTTTGTATGTCTTTGTGCACCTTGGGTAAAGTATATAGCACTGGTGTCAGTGGATGTGAGTTCGTAAGGAATGCTTTGGTGTTTTCAGTTATCCAGCCTTTTTCAAGAGCATCCACAAGGGTTTTGTCAATGAGTTCTTGAATTGTGGAGGTTGGGTCTCCTGGGAGAGCAATGTAGCTGTTAGACGCCAGTTGGCGAAGAATTTCTGCATTATATTGAATAGTATCCATTATAACTAACCCACCACCTTTATCTGCTGGTTTAATGGTGATGCTGGGGTCTTGGAAAAGCTCATTGATGCATTTGGATTGATTTTTCGTAAAGTTGAAGGGACGATTTTTCTTACGATAGTTAATTTTTTCAGAATCACGAAGAACAGCTTTTTTAAAAGTGTCGAATGTAGCATTAGTGACATGTGGGTTGAACTGACTTGATGGTCGAAATTCTGTATAGTCATCTTCTGTACCCATTGTAGGGATGGTGGTCTGATTACGTTCTTCAAAGAAGATTTTAAGTTTGAGTTTCCGTAAGAACTTAAATAGATCGACCTCTGTATCGAATTTGGACCCAGAGTGGGTAGGTACAAAGGATAATCCTTTTTGTAAGGTCTGTGTTTGAAAGGCAGTGAGGGTTTTTGAAGAGATGTTTAATACTATTGACGACCTCTCTTGGTTTGACGGCTTTTGCTTGTGTTTCTTTTTGCCCCGTCTGGTTCTGGGTCTGGGTCCAGATTCACTCGTGTTTCTAAAAAATTGGTCGTATCGGTACTGGTGGAAGCAATTTGTGAAGGTGGGACAACTAGTTCAGAGGCCGATGGATCTGGATTTTCTGTTTGGTTAGCTGCGACTGATTCGTCA